>JANHFT010002028.1:32839-68929 GCA_032467955.1 Pseudoxenodon macrops
AAGCTTCAAGGGAAGCCTGCTGAGAGCAAAACCGGACTCCCCCCTCCCACCCCTCTTGTTTTTGGCTCGGCAGCGCGAGGTGAGCGAGCAGCGAGGGGGGGAAGGGACCGGTTCGGGGGCATGGCCAGCCAGCCAGCTTACCGGTACGGCGAACCAGGCCACATGTCCGGTAACGGTTCTACAGAACCGGACCGAACAGGGAGCATTTCACCCCTGGCTCTAATGCATTATAAGGGCTGTAACTGGTGGTTGCCTTGGCTGAAATCCCAGGCCAATCCAACATCTACATCTAGTACTACTACTACTACTACTTAAAAAGCCTCCTCTACAATTGGCATCCACAATATTCTGGTGAATCCACATTTAGCTACTGTCATGGCAAGAGTTGTTTCGATAGTTGACAGCAACATTTTTTCTTTCTTTCCAAGTGTATTGTTAACCAACTGGACATTTTTTATTCATTCCTTAAAATTATGGTTTGATTGACCCCTCAACCAGTAGGTGGTAGCAAAGAACTGGATGTTTTGTTCAAGCAGTTTTCAACTTACAACTGTTCAGTTAGTGACCAGTCAAAGTTATAACAGCACCGAAAAAAGTGACTTATTACCATTTTTCACACTTACAACAATCTCCATGGTGATATGATCAAAACTGCAGCATTTCCATGGTCACATGATCAAAATTCGGATGTTTGGCAACTTATTTCTGATGGTTGAAGTGTCCTGGGGTCATGTGATCACTTTTTGCAACCTTCTGACAAGCAAAGTCAATGGGGGAACCAGATTCACCTAACTACTGTTTTACTAACTCAACAACTTCAGTGATTCACTTAACAACTGTGGCAAGAAAGGTCATAAGATGGGGCAAAATGCACCTAAGAAATGTCTCACTTAGCAACAGAAATTTGGGGCTTGATTGTGGTTGTAAGTCAAGGACTACATGCATCTCTTGGCTACTATGTAGTGGTCATCTGATTTGTGGAGATGCAGCCAGTGGGTAAGTTTAGCTATGGGTATTTGAATGAAAGCTGTAAACTACCTTAAGGACATAACATGAGGAGAAGAGACAAAGAGCTTCTATGGAAGCCACAATCACTGGGGAAGGAAATTCCCTGCTTAGTGTAATTGATTCCTTTCAATTACACTTTCAATTACATATGTTAAGCCTGGCACAACCTGATCACCTTAAAGGTTTTGCATTCTTTAGGTCAGTCAGTCAATCAACCCTTTAAAAATGTGGCTGCAGAAGTCAGGGTTCCTAATTGGGAAATAATTTTCAGAGTGTAGCACTTGAAGCCACCTTTTGAACTGTCTCAGCTGCAAGAGGATGCTGAGCTATAGGCAGAGGCAGGCAAACATGTATTCAAGAAATGGACAATAGGCTCTTCTCAGATTACATTAAGTTGCCACAAAGAGCAATGGCTAATTGTACCCATGTATCTACACTAATACGCGGTACCTTTTGAATTTCAGTTCAAACCTACCCAAATGGGATGCTAGCGAAATAGGTAGTTATGGATACCTTATGTATAGTTATGCTTAGGATAAACTGAGAATAAACAAGAACAACAGAGAATAGCAAGGGATAAAGGTGGCAACTTTGTTTTGAGAATGTGATAAAAGGTCAATAGATCTTGAGGTCACAGTTACTGAAACTGGAGGAAGGAGGAGAAAAAATAACAGGTACTATCTTCTCTGCCTACAAAATACACTGAAGCCCACTCAGAAAACCTTTGCTGTCCTGTCCTGTGATAGGAAACTTTAATATTGACAGATAAACTCACCAAATACAATTCTACATTCAAGAAAAATGTTGTATTGAGGAAAACTTCACCAGATGAATTGCTGCCTCAGAGCTGGCATTTGCTGAATTGCTGCCTCACTGGTGTAGGCATGGAGGAGGAAATCGTAACAGCATACAATGCGGCCAAATAAAAGCATCCCTGAACATTATTTCCTCCTATGATGAAAGCGGTAACCAAGAAAGCATGAGTACCGAAAAATTGCTACAGCAATTGAGAATTCTATACTTACAACTGTATTTTTGAGATATGTCATTGAAGTGCTCAATTTGTCTTCATCAAATCTCTCTTTCCTGACCTGTCTGTATTACTCTTTCATCTTCAAAAAGGATTCATTCCCTACTAGTATGACGTTCTCTGTTTCCTGATCCAAATTGCTCTTAGACAGGTTCCAAGTATGGAGATGGAGAGCATACTTGTATGGAATAAGCAAAAGATGTAATAGATGAAAAAGCCATGGAGCAGATTTTATTTAATACATGAGCTGGAGTAACAGTTGCATGTTTATTTGTCCGCTTGATTAATAACATGTAGTCCTGAACTATGTCATAGAGGTAGCAAATATTCTTCTATGTGCAAAGGCATTAAAGCTCTCCATAGTTTAGAAGCTAAGAAGCCAGATCCAATTAAACTAGCCCCTGTTGTTTAACAGCTTGTTGGGGGCAGCGGTAAGAGATTGTATTTTTCCTTTTGCTAATTTTCCTTCTTTTAATAGTAAATAACATCTTCTGAAAAGACTTCAGAGGTTAAGGGGGAAAAAAAGCTCCTAATTAATATTGTAATGATGGAGTCCATAATTACCCCTTGGGGATCCTGCAGGGTACCAATCATTAACTTCCCATTCCAAGCAGCAAGATGCTTTTCCTGTTCCGAAGTAGAGCTCCAGGGATTCCTGGCCACAGGTTGAAAGAAGGGAGATTAAAAACAAAATCTCTCTAGGGGAAGAAAATGTTATCCACTTCAGTTTGATTTTAGGAATGGCCTTCTAAACTAGTATGGCAATGCTTAAGATCAGCTGTCAGGGAGGAACCCCAAGAGACGACAAGGAAGAGAGGAAAACTGCAGAACAGTGCTTCCCCCAGGGGACCATGATGGGAGGATTTCCATTATTTTTCTATGACCTTATCATCAGGTCACATAATTTGTCTTGTATCTTTAAACAGAGCCAGAAAGCTGTAAAGAAGCAACAGTACTCCTCAAACAAGCCCTTCCTCTAAGAATACTTATGTCCCTAAGGGGGCCCTAAGCTCTTGAGAACCTTGTTCTCAACACACATTCATTAAAGAAAAGAGATACTATAGAGGAGCCATACTAGTCTATGGTAACCCATCATCAGAAAGTAGCACTTTTTCAGACATTATTGCAAACATCAGAAGATTATAATAATTATTATTAGGCATGAGCTTTTGTGAATGCACCTGTTTCCTCAAATGCATGGAATTGCTAAACCTTTATAGAATTTAAAATGAAATGTGAGGAGGAGGAAAGGGAGGGGAAATTGGAATAGTTATGGAGATGCAGGTTTCATGTCTTATCAATTAACAATTATACTTGTTGAGACTTCCTGAAATAGCCTGAAACCTCTTAATGTACTATGTATGTGAGTTCAGCAGTTTCTAATACAATTATGTTGTTAAAGCTTCTTTTTTTTCAAAATGGATTCTTTGAGATCTGTAATGGAAGTGCTATGATATTACTTTGCCCTTGTTTTAAATCCTCCTGATCTCAAACTTCTTCTGTGCAAAGTTTAGTCTACTGTCCTATGCAGAATCTGGAGGGCCATTGCTTGAACATGATGACATACGTCATATTAAAGAAGTAACATGCCTCAAAAGTAAACATATTTATGTAGTAGTTGAGATGTCTGGTGTTGCTGTAAATGTGGGGGAAGTAGACATCAGGGTTTGTTACAGACTCTCTGGTTCCCATATTAGCATCCTGTTGTTTGTTACTTGTGAAAATCCGCTTCAGGTGTCTATATCCAAGTATGAGTATAGCGCTAAATGCCTAAGAAAGTGTAGTGTCCATAGCTTAATAATGTCTTTTAGTGGTGTGACAATTAGTGGTGTTTTGTTCTGTTTTTATGGTTTCTTTTAATAGGTAATCCCCAAGAACTGATCTAGTTTTATTGATTTGGCTATTGATCTAGTTGGGTGGGTAGCTGAACCTGCTTGTTCTATCCATCCCATCAGATCCAAGAGGAAAGGCATCTTGTGGGTTGCATCTGCTAAGGAATTCCATCTGATGGAATTCGAAATCTTTTTTCTGATATTGCACCTGCCATTTGGAATATCATTAAGATGAGGTTAGCTCCAATCCTTGTGACTTTCTGGAAATCCCTTAAAATGTTTTGGTGACCAAAACACAAGGTACCAGATACACACACTACTATTAACACGTATTAATTTCTGCATAATTTTCATGTCAAGAAGTTTTTTTACTTTTTTGAACTCACATTTTAAAAATCCTAAATATACACCCTGAATAGTAGGTTATAGAATATGGTGCCGAAACAAACATCCATACAGAAGGAGACATAATTGCATTTCAGAATGAATCCCTGCTCATCATACATTGAGTAGTTTTGAATCCTATAGAAGAAAAACAAATTTGCAATTGCATTGTGTTGAAGTGCTATATGGGCTGGAATCCAGTTTTTTTTTAGATTTAAAAGTTAGCACACTCCTTCAACATATCAGGCAGAAACTATCTGAAGCACAGGAAACAGGCATTACAATGGAATGAGGAACACACAAGAATAGTAGAACTTAGGAAATTGTGGAGTCAGGCAATACAGAAACTAAATCGCACCAAGTAAATAGTTATATTACCATCAGAAAATGTATAAACATTTAGAGTCCATCACTTCTTCTGGATATCCATGTGCTTGTTCAAATTGCAGGCAGGCACTGTCTTGAAACAGCCATGTCTTTAAAAAGCAGGAGGGAAAGGAGAGAGGAGTGCCCTATAATCTATCTAACAGTAAATTCTTTCCAATGGAAATTCACCAAGATTTCTTATGTAATAGCTTGCTAGCTTCTGGGGTCAGTAGTTGAACTCCTCCATGTATAGGAAAGAATTGATGACCTTGCTATTTTAGCTTAAGGGCACAATTTTATATGTTTATTGATGTTATTTTTGTCATAAGCCTTCTACTTTGAGTTTGGGTTGTTTTTTTTAAAATATGTAATTAGGTATTTACTAAAGTGGAATAAAGGAGAAATTATTATAGTGAAAGGAGGTTAAGAACAATGGGAAACCTTAAGAGGTAAAGACTACACCGTAAAGGAAGTTCAATCTTGCAATCATTCTTTCTGAAATCTGTTTTAACTTGAATCCTCTAAAGCAGGGGTGTCAAACTCACGTCATCATGGCAGCATCATGTGATGTATGGGGACTTTTCCCCTCTTTGCTAAACAGGGCGTGGGAGTGGCCAGCATGTGACGCATCCGGCCCATGGGCCGGGAGTTTGACAGCCCTGCTCTAAAGGTACCTAGCACAGTTCTGGATCCCCTGAGGAGAAGCAGCTGTCATTAAAGTCTAAGAAGTATCATCCCACATTGTAAAATATATATGCTTTATATTCACAATGCATCAGGTTGAGTTTGTGGCACTCTGGTTTCTGAGAACATCAGGTGACCCAAAGTCACTCCACCTAAATCTTTGGAAAACCATAGCTAGCAAAACTTACCTCAAGGTGGACAATCTTTCTTAATCCTTAGGCCCCCTCATACAATCTCAGACAACAGCAGATAATATTTCAGCCTTCTTAATATGAAGCAAGATCTCAAAACAGAGGAGGAGGATTTTGGAGAAGACCCCTGGAAGGAAAAGGTGTTGCTTGATATCCTCAGGTACTGCACTAGGGATTTCTGGAGTCAGTTAATATTTGGCAAGATGCACACATTTCAAGGCATTCCAAGGCTCAGTATGTGCAGCTTTCCTTATAGTCACCAATCTTCTTTTAGAAGAGCAGATAACTACAGCATGCTTGACACTTTCCCCCCCTAAAGCACTCTCTCTGCTAACCAATCACTGCAGCTGTCAGTCTACAGCAATGGAGCGTGTAGCTGAAATCATATCCTTCAGATATTTTGCAACATTCAGGGTAGACAAGCAGATTTTCAAAGGATCTACTACTTGGAGAGATCAGGAAATATGAAGACCAGTGGAGACCAGTTTGCAAAGTGTAAGAATGAAGGCACTGTACTCAAAATGGCTTTGCAAAGTGTAAACAGGAGGCACGTATCTATGAGTATGAAGTGCACATGAACATGAAGGAATGGCTGGAGGACTGAAGTGAAAGGAGGCTGCAGCAAGCACAAACAAAGGCTGGACAAGCTTCAAAATCAAAGCTGCAGAAGCCTTAACAATTAAAGTTATGGGCTTAACTCAAATGAGGAAAAAATGGTGAAGGAAAAACAAAGTGGATGAGGCTACATGAAAAGAGAAAGTGTATCAAAGAGGCTTTGTAGGGTTCAGATTTCAACAATATTAACATTTCTCCTTATGTGCACATTCCAACAAATGCCCCCCCCATTTCCTCCCTCTAATTCTTCCTTATCCTTACCAAGCCCCATCGTCATAGTGAGGCTAGCAGCCAAGCCTCTCCCCAACTAGTATGTTCACCCACTCACCTCACCCACTCTTCTCCTTACAATTTCAGAGTCTAACCAAGTGAGAAATAAGGGGTTTTTTTTTTAGAAAGGTGGGTAGAAGGGAATAAGAACAACTGAGGGGTAAGGAGAAAGGGGAAGGAGGAGGAGGGGGAGTAAACAGCTGATGAAAAATGATGGCTGATGCAGTGCTGCAGACAAACCTGCCTGGAATAATAAACGGCTGCATTACACCTCTGTCCCGCCAGGCAGAGACCATGATTTCATTGGAAGAAGGAAAGCCCTTCTAACAGCAGATGCAAGACAGCCAAAGACAAGCAGCAACAGAAAGGACACTATCTTGGGTTTATCACAAGAGATGAATGATATGGATGAGACCCAAAGTCTAGGCAATTATGCGCAGAGTTGCGAAAGAAAGAATTCCCAGTTTAGGAGACTGGCATCCTTATTCTAATGTCTGATTGGGGGGGAAAAAACTGGGTACAGGATGAAGGGTGTAAATTATGTGTGTGTGTGTGGGGGGGGAATCTAAGACAGCAGTTATTTTTTCAACAATATTGTTTGTTTTAGTGTAATTTCCACAAACCTTTTAAAAATGTGATTGTCACATTTATCTCAGTGCAACCTGGTCCCGTGTCCACTTATTTGGAAGGAAGATCTACTGGTGGATTGATTTGCAAGTTAATGTTGCATATATGAAAGGACCAAGAAGAAAACTGGCAGGCTAGCGTCTTGCAAAATAGACATTTAACCTTATTTTATCTGCTTTTCTTTCACAATGTGACTTACAAATCATTAACTCTCCCCTATATTTCTAAACTGAGTATTTTATGAAGGGCACAATCTCTTTGGACAGAAATTAGGTCATGCCAATATTCCAAATTGTATTTTTATTCTCTATGATAGAGAGAGCCTTTCTCTATAACATTCATGCTAACATCAATTCAGGAATGCAAAATAAAATCGTGCTAAGCATTCTGCCTCTCCAAAGTGATCAGGAAACAGAAACATTTGCAAGGAAAGCAGCTTCCATTATTAAATATAACTGGATTATTTTCACAGTAAATCATATTAAAATATTTAAAACATACAATCTAAAATACACAATTAAAGAGTCATATGTTGACTCATTTATAAGAAGCAACAATAAGACTACTCAATTTAATATGATAGACAAACTGGTTAGGAATGATGGGAGTTATTATTCTTCATGTCTGGAAGGTTCAGCAAAGCAATTACACATGGTAAAGCATGTACACTTGATCTATTTGGGAGGGGGGGAAAAGAGAAGCTATGATTTTGCAGATATGTTCACATAAACAAACATGTAAATAGAATGATCCATCCTATCATGTGGCTTCCTTATTTTTTATTTATGTAATTTCCAGAGAAGATTTCTTAAAAGAGCTTTTTTTCCTCACAATAAAATCTTATTCCTGTTTGAACTCCGAAGAGTTGCTATATTCAGCGGGACTTGTTTTAGATATGCTTGCATTGGTCTGTAATTTTAAATAATTATTTTAACATGGAAAGAGTACACACATTTACCAATGCTTGATTTTGCCAGAGTCAGTTTTACACGACAATGCCCGGCCTTCCTTCCACTGGAAAAGTGAATGCACTGAATACTGATTTGTGTTGATTTTTTTATTTGTCATCATATCTTTACTAAACAATAGTGAAGATGGGGCTCTACAATGACAATTGCTTCATCTCTTTCCTTTAAAGAAGGCAGCCTTAAACTTGAACTGGAGCCGTTTAGGGCTTGAGACATCTAAAATCCCACCATGGAACCCAGTCACTTTTAAAAAACTTCGACTACATTTTTTCAACCAACAATATACAGGTAGTCCTCAACTTATGACCACAATTGAGCCCAGAATTTATGTTGCTAAGTGAGAAATTTGTTAAATGAGTTTTGCCCCGTTTTATGACTTTTCTTGCCACAGCGGTTAAGTGAATCTGGTTTCCCCATTGACATTGCTTGTCAGAAGGTCGCAAATGAAGATCACATGACCCCGGGACACTGCAATGGTCATAAATATGAACCAATTGGTGATTGAAGTTTGAAAGGAAGGCAGGGCCATTTCACATTTTAGGATGTCCATGAAGGTAAAAGCCAGGGTCTTTATCTGTCTCTAAGTCAGAATATTTCCAGGTCTATCACAATATGCTGAAATGCTGCTGCATACCAAATAATGTACCTTCCCCCCCCAGCTGGATTAAGCAGAAAAAAAAGCACTCCTTTCTCAAGGACAGAAGTGATTATAGCAGAACTCTTCAAGGAAGCAAAAGCAGCAGAGGCTGAAGAGCAAAAAATCAAGTGCAGAAGATTATTCTGGGGGAGGGGGGTGTTACAGCAAAAATTTCCTTTGCTTATCCAGCAGTCATGTCTAGTGCCCTTGACATTTGCCTGCCAATAACAGGATCCTTCAACAGGTCTACCTTTCCCTGCTAGCCTCCGAAATGCAACACTTATTCTCAGCCATCCTGTTCAGCCACCTGGCTGCCACTTATTGAGATACAGAAACTGAACTAGGACCTGAAAGTTGCTGAAAGAAGAGTTTGGTCTTCTCCTGATCACAACTGCTACCCAAAAGCTGTCATATGAGATTTCTCTCTCTCTCTTTGATGTATCCATATTCAACAACTGAGCCAAGGAGATTCAGCAAAAACACAAGAATGTCTCAAAGAAGAATCTAGGAGGAAATATTATTAATCCTCTCCACACCTCTACCCTTTTGCAGGAGTTACCTTAATTTTAAAACCAGTAAATTAAATATCTTCTCTTAAGAGTTATTTCACTATATTTAAAAAAAAGATTAGCGCAAACATAAAAGTGTGGGGAAAGTAGATTGGACTTTTTGGGGACTCTAATTCCTGTACATTATTGGTGGTGGCAGCAACTCTCTAATCTTACCTGGATGCCAGGTAAGAAGCAACATTTAAATCAGCGTGATAGTTTCAAGACACTATTGGGAAACATCTCAAATTTCCCACCATTCTCCAAACTGGTGTTATGCCAGAGGTACTGTGGGAATTTCTGGTTTCCTAGATCAGACATGATATTGATATGAGTAATGCAGGACAGACATCTGACATAATCCTGGGATCCCAAGCAGCTGCCTCCTGATTTTGAGCCTGAGCTGGATTTATAAACAATTAGAGTACCATGTGGATAACAAATAAGAATGCAGCTGGCATGTGCATGTTGTTTTGAATACAATTGCAGCAAGATGCTTCTGCCTACAACTGTCATAAATAATGTAATCTACATGCAAGTCTCTGGAAAATTCCAAGAGGGAAGGGCTTTTCATGCAAAAATTTCATAACAATTGGAAGCAGCCTTGGGACAAGGCAACAGCTAAAATACAAATGGGACTTGAGGAACAGCAGAAGCTCCTTTTGACTGCAAGAACTCACACTAAGGCGTCTGGCACATCCAGGCATACTAACAGCTGTGAGAAGCCTGTCACTCATCAATGCATAGCTACAAAGTTTGTTTCAGTGCCCTCTTCCTTCCTTTCCCCCAAAACTAGAACTTTCATACCATCTAGCTCAGAGGTGTCAAACTCATTTCATTGTGGGGCGCCTCAGGGTTGTGTTTGATGTCGGGAGGCCGGGGGTCCCTGGATGGACTAGAGTGGCCAACTCAATGTCACTCATAGAGGCCCCATTTTCAGCCGCAATGGCTTCCTGCAGCCCTCTGCCAGCGAAAACAAAGCTCGGGGGGGAATGTACTGCCCCCAAGCTCCAATTTCGGTGGCAGAGGGATGCAGGAAGCCATCATGCCCAAAAATTGAGCCTGGGAGGGCTACACACAGCCTTCCCATTTTTGCTGGCAGAGGCTCCACGGGCCGGTCCTTTGATGTTTCCAGGGTGGCCCTGTGGGTCAGATCTAAGCACCCCACGGGCTGGATCTGGCTCCCAGGCCTTGAGTTTAACATCCATGATCTAGGCTGAAGCATGTTTTCTTTACCTACCTGCAACCGCATGTTTTTCTTTCTGTTGCTATGGAAAACTTAATATAAAGATCTTCAGAAAAAGGATATTAAACAATGCTGGTTAAGCTTCTCCCCAGGTCTAGGAAGAAGTACATATCCGCCCACCAATTAGACCATGAGGTTGCAAATGTGTTTCCAAATGTTCACATGTAACAATTCTTTTTGGGGATAGAGAATATATGTGTATGTATTTACTGTAGATGAAGGTAAGAAGATGCTGCTGAATCCCTTCAGTATAGTCAGTGGGGAGAAATGCTCAGAACTATAATTTAGCACTGTATAGAAATTCCAACATTCCCTAGCTCTGCGTCAATCCTTATTACAAATGATGATAATTATACATTATTGATTTAGCTGACTCCAATTCTTTCCAAGATACATAATCATTTTGATTATAGGAACATATAAACAAACAAACAAAATGTCTCTCTTGAGCAACTTACTCAATTCAAGTTCCGTCTGATACATTGAGCTACGCTTCTTGTAATTCCAGGCTGCATATTTACACCAGCAATCTTAGCCAAGAATGAGAGAAGATTGGCTACTCTGCAGTATTTGTACCATGAATCCTCAGCTTAGGGATCAAAGGTTAATGCATGGTTGCCATTTAGAGCTGACTCTCAACTGTATGCAAACAATTATGCAAACAATTCCCTCTTCCGATCCATCTTTACCGTTGCCATAGGCCAAAGTATCCCATCCTAACACAGCACTAACTAGGGTGGATAAAAATATATTTTTTAATTTAAATCAGATTTTTAAAATTTAAACCAGATTTTTAAAAATCAAATTTATTTTAATAAAATGCTTTTGGAGTAAAACTCTATCCCAAAATAGTTTTCTATTTAAGATACATTAATAATTTAGTTTAATCAGGATGAAATGAAGCTTAGTGATGCAGCAAGAGGCTGTATATTTTACAATATTGGGACTGTTGGGGAGTCAACGGTGGGTCAGAGTAGGAGCCGCTTCAGGATGAAGATGACAGTTGCTCCTTAAAATTATGATTTAAATCGACTTGCTTTAAATCAAGCCTTTTTACTATTGATTTAAATCGTAATTTAAATCGTGATTTAAATTGACTTGATTTAAATCAAATCCACTCTGGCACCAACTGAATCTTATATTGCTAAAATTGTTCTCTGTCTGTAATCTCCAACTGGGTGGTGTATCATGGGGCAACACTTGAACTAAGGAACTTCAAATGGGCTATCTTACAGAATGTATTCAAGATCTGGAACTTATTACTCTTATGAGATTGAAATTTGACAAAGTTGCTGCTGCTGCTTCAGCATCAATGTGCTGCAGTAGTCAGCCATGGTCACAAACTTCAATGCTCTCTTCCAGCTTCTCACAAGTCAATAGAGAGAAGTTCACAGGAAGTCTAAACTCAGTCATGATTGCCAACACTCCTTGACAGCTTCTCAGAAGCAAAGTCAGTGGGAAAGGCATGCAGGTGTGCTAGTGGAGGAGGCATGGGGGTGCAATGCGGATTGGGGAGGGTGCACAGAGGTGCAGCTGAGGTTAGATGCACAAATAGCCAATTGGGGAGGGAGGACAAAGAGGCATTGGGGAAGTGGGGAGAGTTACTTGAGCAACTTGCTACGGTTTCCCCATCGACTTAATCCCTGCAAGCTTTCCACAAGGAAAATCAGTGGGGAAGTTAGCAGGATGTCGGAAATGTCTCCTGTTTCCACTACTTTTTTTGCCCCAGCCATTCAGTTCATCGGTTTAGGTAAGTAAAAATTTCAGAAATGACACAATTGAAACAATGATCCAACAGGAGATGCCTTCTCTAATTATAAATAATATCCTCTCCCAAATGTGAGATAAGATCGTTAATGTGCTTAAACAGAAAGAAGACTTCAAAAGAATCAAGCCACTGAAAAATAAATGCAATGGTGTATGTATTTTGAAAGAATTTGCTAAATGTAAACTTTCCCAACATATATAGTATACATACATACATACATACACACACAGATGTTCTTTTTTTTCTTCTAAAAAGTCTTTTTGGTAATGATACTTTCCTCCCTTGTGCAAATCGTGCTGTTTTGTACAGGATGATTACAAGGCTCCCATTACACCTTTTAATTAGCACTCGGCACCAGGGCATATTTGAGTCCCAAGCAAGGTTGACTCACCTCTGCATAAGTTATTTTGTCAGGGAAAAGAGAAAGGGAGAGAATTATGTGAAGTCAAGTGCCAAAGAAAATGCCGAGGGCATTGGGGGGGGGGGGGGAGAAAGTGAAAGCTGAGAGTAAAGATGTGTTAAGTGCTACCTCTGGGGGTTATTTCTGGATACGAGAACACCATGTGGAGATAGCACTGTTGATTCTACTGTTACGGGGAAAGGCACTCAGTTCTCTCTCTTTTTCCCAAGCTATGGTGGAATTTGCTCTTAGCTAAAGGAAAGTTTTTATATCAATAAGCACCCCCAACTGAAACACCAATTTAACTTGAAGAACAAAAAGGAGAAATGTAGTCATCCAACAATTTGGATGTGCTAACCTGGATGTTATTTCTGCAACAAGCAAAAGACAAAAAGGACATAATTGGTTCTGTCTGCACCTAGGATTTTACCAGTTAACTAGCCTAGTAAGCTAAACATTAAATCATCCAAAATTGAATGGTATCAAGGATGCTCCGGAAACTT
The DNA here is from genome assembly GCA_032467955.1 of Pseudoxenodon macrops. Lineage (NCBI taxonomy): Eukaryota > Metazoa > Chordata > Lepidosauria > Squamata > Pseudoxenodontidae > Pseudoxenodon > Pseudoxenodon macrops. Next base: position 45,917 of record JANHFT010002028.1, read on the forward strand.
TATTCCTCCACAAGATAATAAACCTCAGGGTTTGAAGATCTCTGTCAATGTCACTTCAGTAGTGAAATGCATGTTAATTTAATGTCTATTTCACTCCAGAGACTCAGTGTCCAAGCTTGTCTTCTCAACAAAACTGACATGAATAATGATGATGACATGAAATTGGCACTCATTTAATTATTTTAAAACAACACTGACAGAAATTTTACAATTCCCATTGGATAAAAACCTAACACTACAGGCAAACTCTCAGCTACAAGTAACCACTATCAGCAACCAAAGCACTACTTGACATAAGGCATTAATTAGTCTGTGTAATTAACTACTAGCATTAATGATTTTTAAGAAGCACTTAATCAGTAATTGAAGAACAAATACACTGAATAATATTAGCCATGATAAATAAACACAGAATGTCCATGCTCAGCAATAGGGTATCTCTAACAGACAGTGGGAGCTATTGAAAATGGAAAAGAGATGTAGCTCAAAGATCAAGCACTTGTTTTGCAGAAAAAGCTCCAGATTCATTTTTGAGATCTTTAGATAGATTTAAAAAAATCCCTACCTGAACTGCCTTGCTCAAAGCAAGTGGGCTCTACCATTGGATTACACTGCCGCACTCTGTAGTTTAATGCTCTCTTTTCAGCTTTCAATGGAGAGATGCTGACATACCTTAGGGGGATCTTTTACGAAACCCTTTAACACTTCATTCAGCATGCGCCAGGTGTATAATGGTATGTGAGCATGACCTTGGGAGACAGAGGGAAGAACGCAGCCAGAGGCTGTGAGCCTCTAGCAAGAATATGGTGTGGCAAACACCTCAGAAGGGACCCTCCCTAATTTACTGGGTTATAAAGAAGAAGGGAGGAGATTTGTATTTTCAGACTTGCAAGATTCTGTTATTGTTTCCTTACAATACAATAGAATTAGTTCATCTGGGCATGCTTGCTGTCTAGACTATCTCACAAGACTGACAAGCTATTTGCATAAACAAAACACCTGTATTATATCTTCTGAGCTTTCTAAGGAAGACACCTAGACTTTTTAATCATTTACCTGAGACTTTGGGAGGAGGGAAGGAATCCTTCCACAATACCCAGTAGGAGAGAGTCTCACCACACTGCGGCTTCAGGACAGCCTCCCAACATCAAGATCATCTGTTCTTTTTCATGATCCAGAAACTTCATCTGTAAGTGCAACTGGAATATTTATCTGTGCATTCAACAAATCAGAGTATATATCAAATAAAATAGATAAGGAAGATTGGACGGATTCAACAATCCAATGTACCTTCTGCTTGGCATGCTTTTTTTTCTCTTACAGCTTATTAAGCTGGTGAAGCCCTGACCTAAGCAGTAAGTTTATAAAGCTTCATATGAGCTTTAGACAGAAATTTATCTTGGAAGGTTAATTGAAAAAGAGAGGAAGGACAAGCAATCCTTTCCTAATCTATTCTTGCAGTAATACAGAATTTTATGGCAACTGTTTCCATGGCCTTATAGCGATGCGTCAACCATCAAGTCCATCCTGCCACCACTGCAATTAAAAGTACGTAATCTGGTAATAGTCCATGAACTAGTGACCATCCTGCCCCAAACATTTCATATTTGGTGAAGGGAAAGGAGAGATGTTAACAGTGTTCTCCCAATCCCAAGCAAGTTCCCTCAATAATTCAAATGAGAAAGTATCCTTCTGAAAATCTGAGACTGACAGTTTTTCCATCACCATGCAAATTCGTTTTAATAATAGCCTGTTGTATTAGGTTCTCAGCACAAAAGGGAATTGAGCACAAAAGGGAACTGAGCACAAAAGGGAATTGAGGCACACAGAGGAAGCTCAGCATCCTAAAAAAAAAAGGGGGGGCAAGGGGAACCAGTGTCCCAGGTGAGTGGGAACTTGGAGCCTGAGACTTTGGAGTGAAAAGAAAGTTTGATTAATCTGAAATTTAAAAACTTTCACTTCATAGAGAAACAAATATTTTTCTCATACTCCAACTGCCTACAGACATGAGATAACAAAGACATCTCTTCCTGGAGAAACATGTCACTCAGGGGTGAAATTCAGCAGATTATGACAGTTTTTAGAGGACCGGTAGTGGAAATTTTGAGTAGTTCGGAGAACCAGTAAATACCACCTCTGGCTGGCCCCAGAGTGGAGTGGAAATGGAGATTTTGGAGTATCCTTCCCCTGCCACGCCCACAGAACCTGTAGGGAAATTTTTTGAATTTCACCCCGATGTCACTCCACAATGTAAGTATATCTTGTTCCAGTATGCTCAGTCTGTGTACACATATAAGTAACACTAACTTACAATAAGCAAGACACAGGAACATAAGTAGAGGTCTATGGGCCCGAGGTAGACCTCTCCTATAGGGTCTCTTACCCCAACGTTAAACCTTAGTTAAAGAGCTAAAGGTTATATTTAAGAGAGCAGAGCAACTTAAGTCCCTGAGACTTGCATAGAGCTACTCTCAAGAAAGGCAGTGGTAGCCTGATCCATTTACTGAAGCAGAACAGTGCCAGCAGGTGGTATTGATGTTAGGTTATAAAAATCTGGATTAATGCTAGATGGCAGCAACATGCTATCTTCCTGATATTTAGTCAGTAGGGCCATCTGATCTCAGTTCCACATTCCCTGCCATTCACTTCTACTTGCACTTATTTTTTCCCCATCAATGATACTGCCATAGGCAAAAGCCTAGCTTCTTCTGGAGGCACGAGTTTTCCTTCTAGCAGACTACAATCAGCTTTGGTGTTGTTTTTATAAAAAAAGAAGAAGACCAAAAGCACCCTTGCTTTGACTGCTTTTATGCTACTGATTAAATGAGTTAATCACCTTGGCACAGGTAAGATTTGAGAAGGCCATCAAAGCACTGCATTGCTTACATCTTATCAAAAGAGGTGAATGAAAGTTAAAGCTCAGATATACAGAACAGAGGCTAATCAAGAGCTGTGTGTCTTAGAAGTTACTACTAAGGGTTGTTTCGTTATGAACAAGGAAGTGAAGTGAGTTAAGTATTTACACATCCACTTCAAAGGATCTACAGTACCATTTATCTCTATTATCTACCATTTCCATCTGATTAAAGAAAAGGAGGGAAGGAAGGAAGACTGAAGCAACCACCAAAGAAATTCCCAAGAGAACTATTTCCTATATTTGTTGAGATTTCCTGGGACAATCAAGTATAAGAGAAAGGATAGCCAAAGCAAAATTAAGAAAGTAGTTTTCGGCCTTAAGAATAGTTAAGTTAAAGCAATACCAAATGGAAATTTCAAATTTTATTGCATGACAGGGTCCTAATTTTTACCATTACAGAGTCTGCCCTAAATGCTAAAGCTATCACACACAGAGAGAAAGAGAGCGGGGGAGAGAAATAAATAAATGAAATAGCTTAATTCAACTACCAACTGCTCCATGGGAGAACATATATGGTAATTTGTATGATGAAGATTCAAGTTCACACTGGGGTATTTGGGATTAAAAGTTAAAAGAGAAACGATATGAAAGCTTCCGTTGAGAGAATGCAATGCAATGCCGGACAGAATTAAAAGTATTTTTCAAATGGATGAGAAATTGATCTGGAATTAGGCAGTTTCACAACTTAAGGGTGGTTTTGATGCATGAAATTACAACCAATATTGCTCCTGGCTTCTGAAGAAAATGGTTCTCTGAGTCCACAGGACAATCTTAGACTGGCAAGCCAATTCAACTGACATTTCTCTGATAAAATTTATCTCCTGCAGTGATGAGCCCTGTTTTCAGAATTTTTACTTTTAACTTGAGATACACCTGCTGCAATTCTGACATCTGCAAAGGCTACAAATAAATGGAATACTCAAGATATAAAATGATGTGGTAGGTAAACGTGTTTGGACCGAACTATGGATAGAAGATAGAAGATAGTCTATCAAATACAGAATAATAGATTGTTCTATCTGCAAATTACAAGGAAAAATGCTGTACCTGAGTTTCAGTCCGGGAAGTCCAGTTAAAATCAGGATTCTGCAATGCTTAGGCAACAATCGTGGTGGCTTTGTAGCATGTGCCTTGTATCTCTGTTCATTCTTCCAGTATTTGTTTCGAGTGCCTAGGGAAGTCGCCTAAAGGTTTTTCTTTTTCCTGACTTGTCTGCTGTTGCTTTGGGAAGCATAGCAACCATTGAGTGTGTTTCACACTCCAGCAGAGAAACAGAGAAAAACTATTCTAACTTGGCTTTTCAAACCTGACACCCTCCAGTTATGTTACGGCTGTCAGCTCTAATCTCTTCTGATTGCATTTCGAGGAAGCCTCTTGTTAACCACAATGAAAATAATTGCTAACTCCTTCTTCTCACAGCAACCCTGTAAGGATGTCCATTTGAGCACTGTTCCACTGTTATATTTCAAATAACATGTTGCATGGGAGAGAGAAGACTGGATTGTCTAATTAAAAAAAAAAAAGAGCTATCAGAAGGTACATTTTTCACTGTAGCAGCAATGATGGGCAATGTTTTCTAACCTTTCTTCTGGGTGCATTTTCAGTCAAAATGGTACCAAGCAGCACCAGGCTGCAGGAATTAGCAAATATGTACATATAGTACAGGGAGCAAAGTATGCGCTCCACCCATGGCTGAATTTCAGTGTTAAAAAACAATAGTGGGAAAAACTGACTGTAAGAAGTAACATTGGCTTCGCTCACTTAATGAGTTCATACAAAAGCAAATTTTGAATCAGAGGCTTTGTAGGCTCAAGAAAGCAGGTGTTGCAATTTAGCAACTGATAATAAAAGGACTTTGCCCTTCTCTTCTTTATTCATACCAACATATTTGAGCTTTGACCGTTAATTAGTACGAAACATAAATGCTGTCGGTTTCTACAGCTAGAAATCTAAGCCCGTATACCAAAAAGTGAATTTGAAGCCCTCCTAATAAGGGTAATCAACATTATGCTGAGGCTCAGTATAGCACAACATCAGTAGATACAGACCTTCACATAGAAATGATTCATATAACACATATAACTTTTGGTCCTGCCAACCAAGGGAAGCAGTTGGAACCCTCTACAGTTGTGACCTAACAAATGTGATGGACTTCAGTGTCCATTATCCACGCTGCCTAGAGATTATAATAGCTTAAATCCAATGTATCTGGAAGACACCAAGTTCGGAAAGGATGTGCTTGAACTATCTGGATTCTCTGGATCAATTTTCCACAAGCTACAGAAAACCCTTCTTCTCTATTTAACTTGGAGAAGCTAGAGGCCTCGTGCAAGTTTCCCCCAGCCTACTTTGATGTGAAAGCACACCAACTGGCCTTTTCATTTTCTTTTATACCCAGCATCTGAGACCTGTCACCACTCTCTACTACTTTCTACAGTAAATGCTGAAAGAAGGAGGAACAAAGGCAGCTAGGAAACAGATCAAATTAAAATCTCCAGCCTCCCACATGGCACTGACTCCTACACACCTCCCTGCCAGCCATAAGCTCTTCTGACGAGCTGCAACTTGAGAGGCGGTAATGGGAAGCATGAGCTGTTACCATAGGAAGCACACTTAAAGGCAACATTCGCTCCTTTTAAGAATGTTTACTGGTGAAGGGAAAGTAGGAAAAGCAATGGTGCAATGTTTCATATAATTTATCTTGACAATATCTCCACCAGCAGACAATGTTTCCCCAGTACACCTTTCAGAGCTGGGAAACTGAATGTGTGAGTTACTTATCCCTGAATTACTGTTCCCATGAACAGTATATTGACCTGGGGTATAAGTCCTCAGGAAGAAGTGAATAACTATACAAACCAGAGTACCTATTCACTGTTGCTTGTACCAATGAGCAATTGTGCGCATTACTGCATAAGATTGGTATTTGTTCAATACTCAAGGTCTGCAGCTAAAATATATAAATGTAAAGCCATAGGTTTGCATTTCATGAAATGGACAAGATTTAAGATAACACAATATACTCTGATGAAGCATACAAATGATTCCTTATATGCCATCAGCTTAGGGTTGAATTTTGATGACCACATAGGATTTTGTCTATGGTAAATTGTCCCTAATGTAGTTCTTCCAATACTGCACTCATTGCCACTATAACCAAGTCCATCCACCTTACTTCTGCTTGTCCTCTTCTTCTCTTTCTTTCTACTTTTTCCATCATTATAACATTCTCCGGAAAACTAGGACTTTGCATAATATTTTCAAAGAAAGGTATTTTGAGTTGGGCTGAGAGTGAGTGACTGACCCAAGGTCACCTTTCATGGCTAAGGAGGGACTTGAACTCATGGTCTCTTAATTTCTAGCCTGGTGCCTTAACCACTAGTTATATAGAAATAGGAATAGCACTTAGACTTACATACTGCTGCATAGTGCTTTATAGGGAAAAAAGGAGGAGGAAAGTGTGTTGGATATGTTCATCACCATATTTGTAAAAACAATAAAGGATATAAATAAACAAATAAACAAACAAACATTATAGTCACTGATACTTCCAAAATCATACACAACATTTGTAAAACGCAAAAGACCCACCATGCAGGTAAAACTATCTCTGATAAAGACAGAACTGCCAAATTTACACTGAAATATAGGTATGCTCCAATGTCTATCATTTGAGTTGTCAGAATGAATCAGATAAAGATCACAAACTATTCAGACAACATTTTTAAACAAAGAGCAATTAGCCAACCAGCTATAACAGGATTTTTATAAAGGCAATGGATTCAAGTTTAAGACACACACAAAAAAAAGCAAAAGCTGCTAGAACCATAATGGTTAAAAGCTTCTTAAGAAATCCATAGACATAAAAGGAAATAGCGAAATAAACTTATGATACGTATATATGAAATTTATTCTCCAATTTAAAAAACTCTCTACCTCATTTTAATCCTTTAAAAAATAATAACAAAAGTTCCCTTGAAGAGAATCCATCAGGTATCAGAACAGAATACACATTTGTATTCTGTTTTCTAGACAGAGAAAAGCAAATCTATATTCTGCTCTCCATGTATCAAGTTAAAATTATATGGCATTAAGGGGAAAACAATCTACCTCCAACAATTTTTCCATGGTCACGAAGCATTCTGCAATTACAAAAATGGAGCCAACTTGCTTAAATACAGAAAAATCTATCAGACTAATGTGCATTGGTCATTTTATTCAGGTGTAGAGAAACATCTTAGATTATTGTTGTCTGTGACTCAGAGGAGTTTCTAATGTCTGTGTCTCAAGGTTTTCTCCCCTTAAGACACCACTGTACACTTTACATTAGGCAGAAGTGGGGGGGGGGAATAAGGGAGCTGGGGAGCCTCTAGAAAGGTTGTAAGGGGAAACTTTTCCATCTAAGGCATTGGTATGCTTCTTCAAGCATCTGCAACAAATCATCTGAAGCCTCAGTCTTTAGTGCTGCTGCAACTGAAACTGGGGACAGTGGGAAAATGACACTGCCAGTGAGTGTACGAAGCAGGGTGGAGAAGTTAATTTTGTAAACCAAAACCAACTGAGCAATTATTTCCATTCCACCAAGACCTAATGCCAACTCTGGGTCAAGATTGCTCATAATATCCATTGGGCAGATGTAACATGGGCTGAAGAAAAGAGGAAACAGACTGGATGCTGAAGAAGCAGGCTTCATACTCAGATCTATTACCCAAGACAAATCCATTGCTCCATACAAAAACCACTTCCCTCTTTCTCCCTCTGAAGGAACATTTGTCTATAAATTCATGCATCAGACATGATTTCTATAACCACTGCTTGGGTTGTAGTTTCCAATGCATACTAAATTCCACTCAACCTTATAGCTTGGAATAATATATGAACTAAGTCCATACATTCTCTGAAATAGGGAACCCTTCATTATATATACAATGGAACAGTTCTGGTGTTTCACATTCTAAGAAAGAATTTGAGGAGAGAGAGAGAGAGAGAGAGAGAGAGAGAGAGAGAGAGAGAGAGAGAGAGAGAGAGAGAGAGAGAGAGAGAGAGAGAATTAAACAAGAGCAGGAAATGGAGATATAAACCCATACTGATAACTTACTATTCATTGTAAATTAGTCTCATTTATGCTATCATTTCATCCTCCACACCTCTCCATCAGTAGGTAATATGAGTCTAAAAGCCTAAGATTGCATGAAGTATTTTAAAAAGTGGCCCCTTTTATACAATAGATACTAGTAGCAAAACAGGCAAGTAGAAGAGACAAATCCCCTGGCAAGGAATCCATTGTGGCAAAATCCATTCTGGTTTTAGAATCAGCCTGGTTAAGTCCTTTCCAAAGAATGGAACACAGCCTTTATGAAGGACCTGACAGGATTTAAGAAATCGGGATATTCTACTTTTTTGTTCATTCTGAGCTTGGTTTTTGCTCTGTGGACAGTTCTTGAGATCAGTTGAGAAATTAAATAGAGAGGAAACTACAGGGTGTCCTGCAAATATAGGTTATTTTGGACAAATTATTACTATCTCAAATAGCTTGCACCATTTTTAAAAATATAAAGTAGAAATACATACAAACTCTGAAAGTACATACTGCTCATTTTTAATTACTCATTAATATAAGGAAAAGTTAAAAAAAAAAAATGACAATAGCAACTTAATTCCATGCTGTTGCCAAAGACAATGAATGGATGTAACTATGACGTTACCAAGAATCAAGCTCAATTAAGAGTTTACTTTGTAAATAGTCACATCAACTAAAGACTCAGACTTTTAATATGACAATCAACATCAAAACATCTACAGGATACAATCAAAAATTTAAAACGCCCATGTAAAAAATGCAGGGGGGAAATAGAGCTGAAGCACTCAATTAATAGTACAAAATACATAAAGTAATAAAATTACTCCTAACAGTAGTAGTATAGATGAGACACAATCAGAAAATACTCCTTGGAAGAATTCCAACATGAGTAGATTATAGTAGGCTATAATAGATGGAGCGAATATATCACTACAGTTCAAGCACAATTGCCAAAAATTAGCAGTACAGTTCCCCAACTCTGCCCTAAAATGGAAATAAAATCAGATGTCATTCATTGATTTTAGGGGTGCATTCAGGAGCTTGTCTGCTCCACCTGAGATGCTATTCTTCTAATATTACATCAAAGCAAAATTAAAACAAGAGTTCCATATATCAGTTCTTTCCCCAAGTAGTATTGTAGTAGTGGTTATAGTAATATAAAAATATTCCTGAAATTAATTAGAAATTTCCTAATTTTAGATTCAATTTACTTTCTTGCCTTTTTTGTAATTTTATTAAACATTAAATAGCATTGAAAGAGAATGGAAAATAAAACAAACAAACAAAGGATTTCATGAAGATTATAACTTTCCAATGTAACGTAGTTGTAAATGCTGAAAATACTGCACTTTAACAGATTAAACAGTGAACTGTTTAAGAATGAAGACCAAGAAATACAAACTATTTTCTTGCTTTTAATAAAATTAATCATGAACTTGACTGATTTAATCATTAACTTGATTAATCAGTATCAGTTTTCTTCAAAAGTGGAAAATAAAGGAACTGATAGAAATCAGTTATTGTAATGTAGGATAATTTTCAAATACTAGTAAAAAGGGAAAAATGAAAAAAAACCTGCAATTAAATCTTTATGTCAAGAATAGGCAACATTTTGCCTATCATTTGTGTTGGAATGGTGAGAGAAAAATTAATTTCTAATTCACTTGGACGACTACATGTTATAGCCATTCCTGTTGTACCAAGCTTAAAGTCAAGCTAAACAATAAGGATTAAACCTACACTGAGAAAAGTTTGAATAAAGGCACAAACTCTGGTCATTAAAATTAGGTAATTAGAATTCAATGGGAACAATAAGACCATAGAGTACACAGTAGCCCAGTACCATCTATTTTCTCCTCACTGTTTCATCAGTCTGGAGAACAAACACTTGCAGATAAGAACTCTTACTTGTCCAGACAGTTTGTGCAATTTAAAATTCTATATCTACATATTTAAAGCATCATACTGCATAAATTACTTCTCTAACCAACAGAGTTAGCAACAGGAGTATGAACAGTGACAGAGGAGTCACTGCACACATATATACACCATTTTCAGTTTACAAGATAAAACAATACAAACCATCCTCAAAATTTGTGTCAGATGGTATTACCTGTATTCTCCATAAAAACTGAATGGATAAACAGAATTTATGTGAAAGCAACCAAACTCAATTTCCTATTACTGTAACAGCAAGCTAAGACACAGGTGAAAAATATAGAAAAACAGATTGTGGGAGTTTCCTCCCTAATCAAGTTTAAATTGCTTATGGCTGCCCTAGCTTTTACATTTTGATATCCTCCAAGCATTTTGGGAATTATACTTCCAACTATTCTGACAGGTATCAGGTTGGAAAAAAATGGTCATTAAATTCTTGATCTCATGGATTAAAGAAATTAGAATATAGTAAAAATCCTTTTAGGAATATATGAAACAGCCTTAATCTAATCACTAACGTACACATGATATAAAGTTTACCAGTGAATTCAGGTTCTTTCAATTAAAAATAGCTGTGCTGAAGTCTCCTTTTTAAGAGAACTGGTAAAGAAGGGGAAAATTAACTCACTCTCACATCTAACTAACTCGCATTTCCCATCTTTTTATGCAGTTCAAATTACCCCTGCATAAAATGTTATTCATCTGACTGACACTTGTGTTTTCCCAAAGGGCAAATAATACAGAATGCATGTAGTTAAGTTAAGAAAATATAATGGGGGAAATAAAATCCATTCATCTAGCACAGCTGCTCCAATAAATTCTGGAGCCTCCAGAGCTGTTTTTAAAGTGGAAATTAAAATTTAAAAAATCAAATTGATCATTGATACAGGTCTGTGTAATTTTTTGCTTCATTTTTCAAATAGGCCATTACTTTATTTAACCTAGTACTGCTTACTCCAGGCTTCGTAAATCTGATGCCTTGTAAATGAAGAGATTGAATCCAGTGTGGGAAGTGAACTTCCCCAAGCTTTCTACAGAAACCATCTTTCAAGTGATCTGACTTTTATTTTTGTTCCAGCGCAACAGAGAGATGTATCCACTATTTCTGTCACCTCCAAATTAGGCTAACAGTACTGTCCTTCCTCTCTCCTAGCTCCCCAATTAAACAACCACTCAAAGACAGAACACAAATGGCTCAGAACAGAATGAATAAAACTAATAATTATAGTGCTGGGAGAAAAGCTGAAGCAAGCCAAAGAGCTTTTGAACTCAACAGACAAACCTTGACATACAGTACATGTAGGGCTACATGCAGCAGCGGCCAAGGAGGCAGATAGTGTGAACTCCACCCATTCTGCCCATAGAAACACACTGATGAAAACCCATACCTGGCAGTTTAGCGCCACACCCTTGGCCCCACCTTTAGTGGGCTTATTTCCCAAGCATGCCTCCTCAAAGGAAAAATAAAAGATGTTTTCAAAGGAGGTGCTTGCATTCTGGCAAGAGTTGATTGTTATAACTGTTTGGCTAGAAGTCCCCTACTTTAACCATAACCTCGCCTATGATTTAGTCTGACATTCTAAATAGGTCTGGTGCAAACATACTTTCTAAAGCAATCAGCAAGACTGAATTGTACGTGGTGTTAAGCTCTGAATCTTCTCGTAGCAACCCTGGATGAACAATCAAAAGGACTCTTAAGCCATATCTTACTGGGTGCTCTTCTTTAGTTGAGACTATCTCCTCTTTGACTAAGTTGTCGGAAGCTACATGTCAGCAAGCAACAGAATCAAAGCAAAAAGTAGGTCGGCAGATGCCTTCCTTCTTTCTTCTCACTGCAAGCTCATTGAGCTGCTGGCAGAAAGAAAGACCATTCTTGCCTCGGGCCTGAATCCACCACTTAACAGAGAGCATTTGAAATTTTACCAAGGGACATAGCAAGTGAAGGCAGGGTCTGCATGTGGCTTAGGGTCACAGAAGGTCCATTCCTGCCTTTGGCTATTCTTAGCTCCTAATTACAACATGGCGATGGTCAATGAAATATCTTGCATACATGAAATCTGCAAAGTTAATAATATTGAATGGTATTTCTTATTTCATAATATGAAAATGATATCACAGAGATATCTGAAAACAGAATATATTTGTTCCCATAATATAACATCCGGCAAACTGATACCACTACCATTTGAGTCTAACAACCCTTGTATCTGTCTCCTAGAATGTTAATGGATCGCTTGCATTCATGTCACCAAGCAATGCCATGTAACACAGGATCATGTCAAAAAGTGGCTCATAAGTGATGGCGTTTAAGAAGACTGACAGAAAAGACACAAAGATCAGGAATGGGAGAAAGTACTACAATTCAGGTATTCTTCACAGTCCATTTAACAAGAAAGCTAAAGCCAAACCATTTGGCAAAATCTTATGTCTCTCCAGAGTAAAACCCCAGAGTGAGTTGATAAAATTGTTGGTGCAGTATCTTTGAAGAGATTCCAAAATATTAATCCTTCTTCTTTCATCATTCTACACACACCTGTAGAATAGATACAAGTAAGAAATAATTCAGCTGCAGGCCAGGCCATCATACTTTAATTGCAGTCATATCTGCTTTAAAGTGTCTGTGTCTCTCACAGCTCGGTGCCTGCCAGATGTGCAGGGGCTGCATTCCCAGATAGATGGCCACTCGCCATGCCACACTAAAGGAGGAGTTGGGGAGTAATAGTCCCAGCACATCTGGTGGAAGCAGCAGGACAGAGGAATGCTGGTCTGTCATAAAGTGTTTTCCAACCACACAAAGGTAGTGAGCCAAGGAAACATACTCCCCTTCCAAACATAGCCACATGTTCTGCCCTGAAATTATTAACAACCACATGGGTATCAGGATTACTCATCTGTGCAACACTATAGAGGACAGAAAATATCCAGGAAGAAGAAAAAGACAAAGAGGGAAAAACAGACAGCAGTGAAGCTTTTTGCATTTTAGAAGAAATCTTTAAAACAAAGAAACATAATTTCAGGAAAAGCCAAACAACTATATTTTATTATGCAAACTTATTTCTTTGATTAAAATAACAATGGCTATTTTGACTTTTGCAACTTATCTATTTGACTTTGGTTACACAGATTATTTGTCGCTCGTTCTATGATGGGCATACATTTGAGAACTGGCTACCAGAACTGTCTAAAAGCAGCATTGGTGTCATGGAAAGATTCTGGCAAGCATTGCCTATTTATGCAAGCCTTTTACAAAATCTACATGGCAATTTGCTCTCCAAAGGAAAGTGGATGGAAAATGTAATGTGTTGCATAGGTGGGTGGAGTAGGACTGAAACTGTCTTTTAACCCTTAAAATGATTCTTGCTAGCAACACATTTCTCCCTTTGGAGTTTGGTTCCTCAATTCCTTGAAAAAAAAGGAATGATTTCCATCTACCTCTTACAGCAAGAGAATGGAAGGCCTAGTCTGGGATTCTCTTAAAAGACAGGTTGGCATTGGGCCTCCTTCAGTTATTATTCCATAGCAGCTGTTCCAAGAGGCATTTTTCCCTTCTCTTTTCACCATAATTGTTTCCTTGAGTATTATATATTTTAGTAGTAACCTCAAGAATAGGTAATAGGTAATTATTGCAATAAATACATACACAAAGATACAATTGGAGGGTATCTCCTAGAACAGGGAACTGATCCCAGCTTGCCTATGCTTTAAAACCTGAGCTTTTCCTCTCTCCCCACTTTGTCAGGCTTTATAAGAATTCCTGTCTTCAGCCCCTGTCTAGTTTGATTCAATAAAAATCCTGATGTCTTACTATTAACTATAGTGCAAACAGCCTACAACAAAGCTGTGCTAAAACACTCCTTTAGCTTCATTAATGAGGCACTTATTTATGAGCAGGTCTGCAAAAAACAGCCACTGATGGATTTAAATATGGCAAAAGAGCTTATTTTATAACCCCCCAGAGCAGAAAAGTGCCTCCTGATTACAGTCACCAATGGACTGTCTACAAAAATAGAAAGAGAACATAGGTTTTTTTCCCTAGCTTTTACTACCAAATCCATTTTAAATCTTCACCACCATACAGTAAGTGAATTGCGGGGGAACCAGGGCAAACTTCTTAAATAATAAATAGTTCTGTGTTCAGCTCTCAGAAAAAAGAGAAGAGACACTGTTTTTATTTTCATTATTCAGGCTGCTGCTTCTTGCTGGGAGATCCTTGGAAGGTCTAGTAGCCAGAATATATAGATTGTTTAGCCATGACAAAGTCATGTTGCCTGGGGATACACCATGAGGAAGCTAGTCTACATTGCACCCCAGGCAACATATATTTAGTGGGTGAGTATTGCAGAGTATGGTTAAACAGAGCTCCCACAAAAGCAGTGGATAGCCAATTTAATCACACTATAAGGCTAATATCAGGAACTATTAAATTGATGCCTTCTGAATGGCTACCTTTACTATCTAATATCCTGGACCCACATCTATAAGACAATTAGCCTTAAAAACTGAGTGGCAAAAATGTGAGGTAAACTGGTTATTACCTATTATTATTAAATAGTATTATTACACAGGGATTGTCATGATCAAATATTCAGACTCAAATCTTGGAACCTGTCATGGAAACCTGGACAGCAATTAGAGAAAATTTTGACTTTGAGAGAGCATGGTGTCAGACGTGGGTAATTTCTAACCCAGATCTGTTTAATTTAGTGTCTAATCCAGTACAATGCCCCATTGGCTTTCCTCTCCCAAGGAAAACCTGGATAGTGCTCAACCAGATTTGAGCCAACCAGGGTAAGATTGGAAATATAACTGAGTATATAAATGTAATATAAATATATGGGGAATATAAATATAAATGGAGGTTGTTCATAATCCTGATGTCAGGCCTACATTTATGTCTGTTGGATCTTTGGCCTGCTACACTTTCTATTATTCTACTAAGCATTTTTCTATTGTGGGAAAATGGGAGGGGGGATAGTAAGGAGTTGGAGATATGTAGCCATAATAACATTCTTTCTAGAATGCCAAGGTCATCTTTTGTCCCTTTGCACCTGACCGGAACAAGATGGGCAAACCTGCCAGCAAGGCAGAGAGAGATTGGACCATGTGATGGACTTGTGGATGTGAGGGCAGGATCTTGAACTTTCAACTGAAGGGCAGAAACCTGCAAGTCTTCAGATTTGGGTTTTCCCGGTTGTGCCAACATGTCTCTCTTAATAAATTGGAATTTTGAGGAATGCTTTGCCTTCGAGTTTGATTTGATCAGGGATGATATTTGGAACGCTGACACCTGACTGTGACTGTGGGAATATTCCACAAACTTTACATTGTATTGTGATGGAATGCCCTCTCAGAAGGTTCCCTGGATCCCTGCATGAAATATATTATCTTGTGGATACAGCTGTCCAACGGTTAAACAATCTAGATACGTATCTGCCCATAGGTTTAGCCACTCCAGTAACTGTTCATACATAATTGAATTTTACTCATAATTTTATTCACCACTCATACTGTGTGTTTTTTAAATAATTCACTGCTCTGATATTTTGTATTTTTATATACGTTTTATATACTGTTTTCATGAATTTTTATGCATTAGTGCTGTATTCTGTTACGCCATATGAAACACACATACACATACAATACAATACATATAGCATTTATAAAAGAAATGTAGCATGTGTGTATTTGGGGATGAAGTGACATGGATGCACACCTTATATCCTTTTAAAGTACAGAAATGAAATGTAGTCGACTCCTAGGATTTCCTTCTTTTACAAGTTGGAAGATCATACAGCAGCCTGCAGCAAACTCAGCAGTTGGGTCATTGCTAGTAGAATTCCTGGTAAAAGACCCCACAGGGCCATAATCATTTTCAAATGATGAATGATGTCATTGTGATAATGGATGATTCAGCCATTTTTGTAATGACATAATTATGGATTACTAGGAATTCCTCTCCCTCCAAAAAGCGGGATCTCTCTTTCACCTGTGGCCTTGCAGAATGGGAATCCTGGGATATGTAGTCAAAACACACCCACAGGGCAGATGTTTAGGGAACATGTCTTGCCAATATGTTTAGAATGCCACCTCGTTGTAGATTTCTGAACCTGTATATCAGTGATGGCGAACCGATGGCACGCATGCCACAGGTGGCACGCGGAGCCATTTCTGAGGGCATGTGAGGTGCTGCCCTGTCAGCTCCAGCGCGCTTGCGCGCACTGCCCAGCTAATTTTCAGCCTTGATTTTCAGCCATTTTTCACTCTCCGCAGGCTTCAGGACATCTTCCTGAAGGCTCCGGAGGCCTTCAAAGGCACCCTCCACCAGCAGGGTGCTGGTGGAGCTGTCCCACATGCCCTGAATTGGCTTACCTCAGGGCCCCGGCAGCCAGGCCACCCATGCCCCGACACCTGCCTTGCTGTGGTAGCACCAACAGCCATATGCAACAGGAAACCACATAGCCGCCAGCCCATTTCTTCTGCTTGCTCATGGACAGGATGATGAGTGGTGTGTTGGTACTGCAGCTGCAAGACAAGGCACATGTTGGGATGTGGATGGCCTGGCTGTGGGGTCCCTGAGGTAAGCCACTGCGAGGCGCTTGGGGCATTTCCACTCCTGCCTTGCCTAATGGCTATGGCACCAGCACGTCACTTGGCCCCCTGGTCCATTGCGGCCATGAGCAAGTAGAAGTGGTGTAGTGGTCATGCAGGATCCTACTGGACAGGGCTGTTGAAGCTGCCACCATGAGGCGAGGCAGGTGTCGGGGCATGGGTGCCCTGGCTGCCGGGGCCCTGAGGTAAGCTGGTGTGGGGCACGTGGGGTAGCTTCACCCCCTTGCCATGCAGTGGTGTCACTAGCACCCTGCATGGCTTCCTGCCCTGCTGTGAGTAAACAGAAGAAGTGGGCCTCCTGTACATGGGGAAAAAATAAGCCCTAGTGCTTATTTTGGTGCCCAAAAGAAAATAAGACCTGGTCTTATTTTCGGGGAAACCCATGGTAGTATATAGTGGGGGAGGGGGGTGATAGACCACATAATGTGAAAGTAGAATTTAAAGTCAATTGCAACTTTCATTAAATATTTTTTTTGCAACTGACTTTCAGTTTCATTTCTGAATTTTTATCTAGACATACTGTAGCTCATCCTACTTACCAGAAAATGAAAAAATATATACTGGACTTCTGGGAGAAGTATGGCAAACTGTGAAAGTGTAGCCAATGACCACAATAAAAACCAAGAAACGTCTGGTTCCTTTAAACTCTCCAGATAAAAAGATGAGAGGAAGTCATCCACATATGCTCCAGATGGCTGCTCTCTGCAAGGAGACTGGAGAACAGCAGTTTTCCTTGCATTTGAGTGCCAGGAGACAAGGAGATTAGCCAATTTGCTCTCAACCATGGCAGAGACTTTTCAAAGAAATCAAATGTGTAAACCTCACTTTTAATAACTTTTGGAAATCACTCATTAATTCTTCTGAGCTAAGACCTTCAGAATAAGTTTGAAAACATATTCTACTCTCCATTTGCTCTTCTTTCTTAAGTTTAGTTTGATTACTATAATCAAAATCCTTAATAGAAATTGTATATAAAAAGAAGGGAAAATATACTCAAGATACTGCTGCTGCTATATTAGGGTGGGAGGAAAGATTTCTAATGGTCCAGCAACATTATGAAGGAAAAACACAATTTTATATTCAGGGGTATGACTTGCACTCTATTGTTTCACTATGTGTTTAACCATTACTAATTATTAGCCTGATATTTTGTACTGCCTTTCTGTAAAAAATATATATAGTTATTCTCATTTTAATTGTAATATACCGGTATGTCCTTTTTGCTACTTTCTTATGAACATTAAAACATCACCTATCCTTTTTTATATTTTGTAATCAAATACTTTATCTTTACATTTTTAAAGTTCTTTCATCTGTTTTATGCTTCATTTATAATTTTGTCTTTACATGGTGGAACATTAGTACATTTCTTTAGTAGTTTGGTGCCCTCTAGATCTGTTGGCAGTGAACACTAAAAAAAGGAAGAAATGAAGAACAAACTTTTCTCCCATTTCTTTCTAAGGAGCATGTATTTATTTATTTGTGTATAAAGTCTAATAATCCACAGAGAAAACGAAACATAATCCAGAGGGAAAGTGAAGAAAAACTCTTTTTTTGTCTATTTCTTATGCTTATTCCTTCCCATCCTTTGACAAAAACAATAATCAATTACCATTTCTTCTTCAATACAAATTACTTTGCCCTCCATAATAATATCTTCAACCAGTTCATTTCTTTTACATTTTTCTATTCTATTCTATTCTATTCTATTCTATTCTATTCTATTCTATTCTATTCTATTCTATTCTATTCTATTCTATTGTGCTTCTCTTTTGCCCATGATGGAAAATGTAAGAACATTCATTAGAAAGAAGAGTTTAGATCAAATAGAATAGAATAGAATAGAATTTTTTATTGGCCAAATGTGATTGGACACACAAGGAATTTGTCTTTGGGGCATGGAACTTACTCATTTGGGCAAAGTAGGAATAAGTTCATCCAAACAATTGGTCTAACCTTTCTGTGCTTTCGTTTTGTAGGACTTCCACACTCAACGTTTAACATATAATTGGTGGAATGGTTGATCTATATGCAAAGAATACAGGCAGGAAGAGATGTTCAGAAGCAACTATAGAGGAGTCAAACGTAGATCTATAGAAACATTTCAATTGGCCCAAAGTTTTGGACAGATTATATTGTCTAATCATTATTGGTTAGGCCTTTTATTAAAGTGATATCCATGGCTAAAGATTCTAATGTCCTCATTTATTTCGGAAAATCTCAGGCTTGTTCCAAATGACTTAGAACATGTTTGAAGGAAAAACAAGACTAGAACACAATGTTGTGAACTGTGCTTTCCCAGAAGGAGGCTACCACCTTACATCTGTGAAATAATAAATACTCTTCTGCTGCCCACTAGGCCACCTGCAAACCCTAAACCAGTTTCTTCCTGGTATTTCAATCCTACAGCACATTGGGTGATATTTAATATTTAATGATGCCTGTGTGTTGGAGTGAATGCACAATGCACACATATATTTTATTTATGTCTCTTTTATTATATAAAAATTATATTGGATGAACCAAAACAAGCGAGCTGGTTATCTAAAATGTGATCTCCCAAAAGGCCTTGTTAAGAAAATGTAAATTTAGGGGATATTTTTTTAAAGTCAAGTCACCTGGGCCAACACATAGCTGAGATATCTTATAATTACCTACCTACTAATTTCTTTACGGTTACAGTAAAATATGTATATGCATATGTTTATTTAAAAAACGCTGGTTTCCTTTCTTTTAACATTTCATATTAAGGAAGAGACATCACGCTTTTCATTTTCTGTATTGTTAAACTCTAAAGGGATTAGCTGTTGCCATTATGCCCAGTTTGTCAAGAAACTAATTGCAAAAGAATTGCTAATATTAATATAAAAAGCAACAGGTGAGGTCAGGTTTTCTGATCTCCTGCAAATATCAAAACCAGAATCAAAAAAGTGTAAATGGGAAATGCAGCTGATCCGCAAATAAACTTTTTGTTTCTTACATTATAGTACATGATTTATATAAATGAATGCCTAATTTGATAAAGGATGCTCCAGCAAAATCAATGTTAGCATTCTCCCATAATGTAAATTAAACTAAATTTTGCTGTGATAAACACTGGGTGATTCGATTATGCACACAGAAAATCAGAATCCCCATGTCAGAAGCCGACACTGATCGTTTGATCTTGTGTGCTATTCATTACGACCGGAAAATTTTTCATTTTAGATATATGAAAGAAAAGATCCTCTTGCAGAATGAAGTATCGTGGAAACCATAGGGTTAAAGTGGACTGTATTTTAGGCTGTATTCAGTTGACTTGCCGTGTAGGGAGAGACTAAGCAGTCCTGGCTAATGACTTGTAGGTACTGAATCCTCAGGTCTCTCAGGTGGTTTCACTCGACCAGTTTCAGCAGAATGATGAAAAGACTGAGATAAAATAAACTGACAGTTGCTACTCATCGCAGGCAGAAAGCTGTACCCCAGCAGCTGAGACCCTGGGAGCCCTCTTTTTGAAACAAAGGCTTGCACTGCAGTGAGCAATGAACTCCACATACAAAATTTGAAGGAAAAAAAAGAGAGAGAGGGAGATTGGCAGCTGGTGGCCATAGGAGGAGGGAAAGAAGGAAAACTGTGAAACGCAGCAATTTGGGGCTAATTAGAAGCCATTCCCACCTACTTAATACCAACCCGTTAAGCAGCAAACACTTTTTCATCTTACTCTCACTGCTTCACATGACATTATATCCCAATCAATACCCTCCCACTGGCTGACTCAGCGCCCACAAATGAATACATTGCACTTCAAGAATGCAATAATTGAATTGGGGCAAAAATAAATAAAAATTGGAGCTTTGGCCGACCAGATCTAGTCTTGAAGATGCTACTGTAGTATCTGTAGAGCTTGGATAAATAAAATTGGCACGAATTGGCAAACAAATATATGTTCATCTTTGTACAGAAATAAAATTAGAAGATTCCTATTTGCGTTCTTTTTTTTCCTGACAAAAAATGCTTCAAATATAGATATCTAGTACGGCTTTCCATTTTATGCATTTATGTAAAAATTAAACTTCTATTTCTATTTATTCAGGTTAGTAACCTAAGTTCTATGAAGAACCTGCAAAGACCAGTGACAAGCTCACTTTTGTCATATTGACAACTTAGCAGATCATCCTGTAGTAACAGCTACATTCTGCTTGTCATAATTGTGAAAATTATATCGTCTTAAGTCTTGACTTTTTTTCATGGACATTCCTAACCAAGGCTCACTCTGATGCTGAAAGGATGGGAATATGATTTTGGTTTTTCTCTAAGCCCCCATGCTTTTTCCCATACTGCTAATGAGGGCCTGCCAAATCCACACAGTAGTGTACCTCTATCTACAAAAAAAGCAGATGTTTCTGTCTCTATAAATTATGGTATTTTACCGTATTATTACCGAGAGAAGAAAAATGTCATTCAATTATGCTTCACTACATAATTATCTCATGTAATCAACAAAACTCTTCTCCCTGCTATCCGTTTTCTTGCAAATTCAGATAACACGCCTGTATATGTTTCTCATGTTGATCTAGCACCATAACAAGAATAGAAATGCCTATTGCTGGATAGTAAGGATTCTTTGGACAGGCATAATCATCTCAAACAATTTATCCCTTGGTTATAACCCTGTTAACAACCTTTAAGGAAGGATTTTTTTTTTAAATTCACATAGCAAGTAACTATTAAATGTTTCACTTCAAACAATGATTCATGTGTATTATCTTAACCTTCAGATAAAGTAGTGAGACTGCAGAATATTCAGACTAGCTAATCTAATTATTTATATGACTAATATAGGAGGCACTTTTCTAGACTGATGCAGCTGCTACTAGATAATGTTGCTTTAGTCATCTTGTTTTGACTTCAGATCCATCCATCCATCCATCCATCCAAGGTCTAACAAGAGAGGAGAGCATAGACATCTACAGCAGGGGTAGGTTGTGAATATTTTTGGTGCCGGTTCACTCAGGGTTGCGCTGCATGTGCGCGCGTGAAGCGTGCACGCATGCATGCACAGCAATCAAAGACTAACTTCTGTGCATGCGCAGAAGCAAAATCCAAGGAGGCAGCACCGACTGAGACACCGATGGAACTGGCTCCATGCCAGTATCACAGCGTTATCTAACGGTTCTATAGAACCAGATAGAACTGGTAGGAACCACCTCTGATCTGCAGGGGTAAAAGATAAAGAGGAGAATAAGTGAAATTGTAAAGCAAATCCATTTTTATATAGTTGTGCATGAAATTGTGAAGTAAGTATGAAGAATGAAACATTTGTCATGACACTTTTTGTGTCATGGTATTAATACTCATTCTTCACTTTGGCATTGTTATGGTTAGGAATTGATGCCTAAGGATTGGAGTTCTTTGTCAGGTTCACACATCAAGTGTTCTTCTGCTCTGCTGTTCAGGTTTCTTGTCTTAAATGCAACATATTACATAAGGTAGATCTGTAGTGTCATAAGGCTAGACTGCTCTGACTCATTACAATGCTGAATGTAACTACAGTGGTATAGAATGTACCACAAAGCATTACTAACTACTCATCCTAATAGGAACAGTTATGAAGAATGATCTGCCAAGCAAGCAGAAAAAGATCATAATTATATGCAATTTGCGTTGAAATTTAAAATAATAAAATGCTCAACAAAAGAAAACGCATTTCTAAGAGGAATTATGTAATTTCTAATTTAATATTATATGCTTCAGATGGGACAATCACTTAATACAGTTTCCTCATACTCTCATTTTATCTCTTAATTTATTTAAAAGCAATATTCTTGTACCTATAAAGCACCAGAGCATTTACTGCTCTGTTCTATAGACAGAGCAGTAAACTTGGTTAGGAACAGTATGGAAGAACAATTGGACAGTTATTGAGTTTAATGTTGCATGATTTTAGATGAACCTGCTCCCAGTCCAAAATTTCCCTGTATTTATTTTCAGTGAGAGATCTTGAACTCTAACAGAGTAAGATTCTTATTTTTAAGCATTTCTTCCCTTAACCACTTTTGGTCCAAGGTAATATATTCAATCACTATAGTTTTACCTTGTAGGTAAATTCCTAGTAATTTTGCTTGCAGTTTTTGCATCTTTTCTACCTCCATAATAGCTTTCTGCATTCTGTAGTGACTAGAATTCCTACAGTACCCCAAGTGTGATTTTACTGTAGATTGATATAAAGCATTAGTATAAAGTAGTTAACTTTCCTTTAACTTTCTTTTCTGAACTGAAACTATGTGGACCAGGGGTGGGTTCTAATTTTTTTTACTACCAGCTCTGTGGGCGTGGCTTATTTTGTGGGTGTGACTTGATCATGTGACTGGATGGGCGTGACCAACTCAATGTCACTCACGTCAAGGGGTACTTTGCGTGGCCCCTCCCAGCCTCAACATATCTATAGTTCTGTAAAAATGTTGTTCCCCTTTTTTCAACTTTATTATCT
>JANHFT010002028.1:69029-80130 GCA_032467955.1 Pseudoxenodon macrops
TAATAATAATAATAATAATAATAATAATAATAATAATAATAATAATAATAATAATAATAATAATAATAATAATGACTGTGTCTTCCTTTTGCTAAAAGGTGCGAGCCAGCCATGGCCGCAAGTGTTTTAGGAGGCAGCTGGACCGGAAGACATTTCATTGCTTTAAAGCCTTCTATGGTATAATATAAACTGATCAATGGCATTTAAAAGCTTTTTGGAGGGGGGAGGGAATGGAGAAGGGCTACTGAGAAAAATTAGAAAACTAGGTGTCAAGAGGCAACATCTTTATTTAAAGCTGAATTCATCTTCAATTTCTAATATTCATCATACATAAAAGGGCCTCTTATTTTTTTTAAAGAATTCTCATATGCATATGCCCAGATAAGCCATTTATTTAATTATCTGCATTTTGGATAAAGATGGTAAAAATAACCACACACTTGACAATGGCAAAACCATTTTGGACTGAGAACAAAATGACACACAGCCTTTGTGCTCCTTCTGAGTTGTTTGCTTACAGGAGAAAACGCTGCTTGGGAAAAATGCAGTTCCACAGCACTTTCTCTGAAATGCTTGCATGATCAAAGGTTTCCTTGGCAATAGCTTTGATAAACTTGAAATGTTTTCCTTCCTTGGAATAATCAATGTCCAATTACCCTTGGAAGCATTATTTTATTGTTAATGAGTTCACCAGTCAAAATCCCACTGGGAGAGACAATAACCTGCTGCTTTTCCTGAATCACTACTGAACCTTCATGAATAAATAAAGAACTCAAACCCCCTATATTCTATGCAATGTATGCTTCTGCCATACCATGTCTAGCTCTAAAATTATATAGATGTACAAAATTGTTCTTTATCTAGTCCCATGCTTCTCTTCGCTCTACAGATTTTATGTCTGCTGGAGATCTTAAGAGAAAAAATATAGCATAAAATGGTCTGGGAATTAACATTCCTGGAAACAGCCTTATGGTGACTTCACACTTAAAATTTCCTTACACTGTAAGGAAGGCTTTCTGTAAGGCTTAGAGAAAGGTACTATAATAATAATTCAAGGGGGGGGAAAGAAAATCTGTATATTCAAGTGAGAGGACTGCATTGGTACATATATTTCAGAGGACGTGTGAAGTGGTAACCACCTGATACTATAATTGGCAATTCATGCAATCCTGACATATAAAACATTAGATGGGAACTGTATTGTGTATGTCCTCTGATTCCTCTTGCCTATAATTTAATGAGAAGAAGCAGGACACCTTTTAAAAATCAGCCAATAAATTGGGACAACTAAACTAAGATATACCCCACCTCCTCCTCATGTGCATTTTGCTCACTTTTTTCTATCTCTGTCAATGTTAAACCAATTTTAATGTTACTATTTATTGTTTTAATGTTTTACATGGGTGTTTTATTGATTGTAAACTGCCTAAAGTCACCTCTAGGTGAAATGGACAAGCCTATAAGTTTAATAAATAAATAAATAAATATAAACTAGTACCAAGGCCTTTTAATTAAAAACTTGCAAGCTTTTATAGCTTGCTGTAAAAAACCAAATTCTCTGATGGGATTTGCTGCATTATTTATGGACTTAAAGGTGATCATAACACATACAGGAGAATCACTGCTGTGTATGATATAAATAGAATTCCTAGTGCCTACCTGAGATTTCCCCAGGATATAATAAACAAAAATGCAGTGCATTTAAAAAAAACTTAACTTAAACTCCCAGATTTATCATTCTGAAATCCCAGAGCTTTGCTCTCCAGATTCCAACACAGTGAAGACTGCTTTGGTTAACAAAACCAAACTTTGGAGATTATTTACACTGAAACAGGAGCTTCAATTTGCAATCTCTTTTTCTCCAAGGCCAGGTCAGTTCAGAAAAAAATTGTCATTTGAACTTTGTACAGGGGGTAAACAGAATTACAAAGAGCTGGTGCAAATAGGGGAGGGGGAAAAGGGATTGTCTTCTGGAGGAAGCCAGCTAGCTTGCTGTTAAATTCCCCTTTCCAGCAAGACCTGGGAAAGTGTAGGCTGTTTTCCATATATATATGCAAACTGTTCCATGCAATAAAACGACTAATTAAAGGGAGCGCAAGAGAAAAAGACATACGCAAAAGACTAAAAAGCAATACTTACAAGAGGAATAATTCCTGGGATGGGAACTAAATTAGAATCTTAGAGAGCTGTGTTTATGGTAGTCCTGGAAGATCAGTCCAAATCAGGAAGAGAGAGGTAATTCTCAACAATCATGAAAATGCACAGAGAAGCAAAACTCAGGGTGAATGTGTTAAAAGCCAGTAATCTAAAGAAGAAAATGTTAATTTAGGCAGCTCTGAGTATATTGTGTTTCCTGTTATTTACTTCGAAACAGGTATTTTACTTGGTAAATTTCTAGTATTATCCTTCAGGTAGGTTTTATCTTTGATTTTTAATGAAACATTCCTCTGTTATTAATATAGGCTCCATCAGTCTGACTGAAAATGCTTTGTGTTTCTGCTTTTAGTTGAAAAGCTTTAGGTATTGGTTTGAGAAGTTTTATGTTTTAAGTACCGTATAATCTAAGAAAACATTTCTTTTGAAAGAGTGAGTAATTCACCTATGAAACTATTACATAACCTTACACAGCTTGGAGCTACAGAAGAGAATTTTTGCCTGGCATATAAGCAGTAATAAAGTAGATTCCTGAATTAATCTCCCTGGAATAAGTATATTGCAGCTAGGGAAATTACCACAGAGTGTCCAGTTAACTATCTTTATCTCATAGGAAAGAAGAACCCCCAGTTTAGGCCAATTGATGATAATTCAGGAAGGAGAACAAAGGATTGGTCATTCTGCATTTACTGTCCTTTTAATTTTCCAGTTCTGCTTCTATGTTGTGTTTTAATAATTTTATCTCCATGGGACACCCAATTTGTTTGTTTGTTTGTTTCTTTATTGGTGGTGGTGGTGATTTATTTATTCACTTTTAATTGGCTACTTGTAATTAAGTACATCTTGAGCATGTTTCTTTTCCTGCATGTAGTTTGTATCCTCATTGGAAGGAAGAGCAATAGTATGGTGGTTGTAAGGTGGTCTCTTACAATCCAGGTTTTTATGAAATAGTGCAGGGCACACTTGCGGTTAAATTGGTCTTTGCTTGCATTTCTTGGCAAATGTGCCAAGACCGATTGGTACTACTCATAGTGTTAACATGAAATGCTGCTACAATTGTAGCATAGCTAGAAATAAGGCTGCTAATATAGACAACGCCCATTTATCTTACTAAAACACCTTACGAAAAAGCCTTAATCAAGGAAACCCATAAAGGAGGTGGAGGTTTAATTATCTTTGGTTTATCTGGTTCAGTAACGATTGAGGCATGTATGGATGTTAGAAAGGAACTTTAGTTGATTTAGAGACAGTGTATGATAAAGTAAACAATCTTGAATTTTGGCATATTTGATGCAAATATGGAATTGAAATTTGGTTGCTGAATTTAGTAAAAGTGACATAACGGGGGAAGTAAAGCATGTATAAAACCGAACATTTAGTGAACATTCTCAGTTTATGCATACTTGGTTAATTTATTTATTTATGGATAAACGGAGAGGAATGATTTTGCTGCCATCAGAAGTGTATTGGTTGGAGACTTAAGTGTATATGTAGTTTTGTATGCAGATCATGTTCAGCATATTGTTGACTAAGAACTGAGGTGATTTCCAGTGAACATTAGATAGATGATACAATGTAAGAAGTCTGATACTGAAAATTAATTCATCCAAGACTAAGGTGGCTTTGTTTAAGAAGGAAAATGGAATTACAATTTATACATAAATGATCAAAAAATAACAGCCCAGTAGCAAGACTTTGTATACCTTGGCTGACTGCTTACTAAAGTCAGGAAAAGAGAAGGACAAATTTTAAGACATGCAAATGTTATTAGAAAGATAGAAGAAATTAAATGGTCTATTGAATGAATATGAATGAAAGTGAAGTGAAGTGAAATTAAAATGTGTATGTAAAAGTGTGTGCTTTTGCCACTTCTTGCATGGATGTGGTAACTACTGGTAGGTATATCAAGAAAAACAAAAGTTAGTGAATTCATGGAAATAGGGTCCTTAAGTGCATGTTATAAAAAATAAAAGGCAAAGAATTAATGGATACTGAATTAACATGGGTTGGTTTTAAAAAAGTGAGTGATTGTATGAAAAAAATATTTTGAAGTGGCTTGGTAATATACAAATACCCTGTTTCCCTGAAAATAAGACCTCCCCAGATAATAAGCCCAATCAGGCTTTTGAGTGTATGCGCTAAAATAAGCCATCCCCTGAAAATAAGCCCTCCCCAAAACACAGCAGCAGTCATGAGGTGACCACGCTTGATGCCTCCTGCACCTCAAAAATAATAAGACCTCCCCGAAAAGAAGGATTTCGGGGGTCAAAAGAAAATAAGATCCCGTCTTATTTTTGGGGAAACACGGTAGCTCCACTCAGTTGTCCCGACTCCACCCTGCAAAGGATTATGGGACGTTAAATGATGATGATGAATACAGGTAGTCCTCGACTTATGACCGCAATTGAGCCCAGAAGTTCAGTTGTTAAGTGAGACATTGAGAATTTTGCCCCATTTTACGACTTTTCTTGACACAGTTCTTAAGTGAATTGCTGCAGTTGATAAATTAGTAACACAATTGTTAAGTGAATCTGGCTTCCCCATTGACTTTGCTTGTCAGAAGGTCGCAAAACTGTGATCCCATGATCCTGGACACAGCCAAGGTCATAAATATGAAACCAGTTGTCAAGCATCTGAATCTTGCTCATGGGATGCTGCAATGGTCGTAAGTGTGAAAAACGGCCGTAAGTCACATTACTAGTTACTGGTCTTGTAAGAATTGGTAGAGATGAACATTCGGATGGGGCAAAAGCAGATGTTTCTCAAGTATTCCTCAAGCAAGACATAAAAAGGGAACAGCCTCCCCTTTACTACAGGTAGTCTTCAACCTGCGGCAGTTCGTTTAGTGACCGTTCAAAGTTACAACAGCACTGAAAAAAGTGACTTGCGACCATTTTTCACACTTACGACCATTGCCGCACCCCCATGGTCACATGAGCAAGATTCAGGTGCTTTGGCAACTGATTCATATTTATGATGGCTGCGGTGTCCCGGGGTCACGTGATCCCTTTTTGCGACCTTCTGACAAGCAAAGTCAATGGGGAAGCCAGATTCACTTAACAACCGGGTTACTAACTTAACAACAGTAGTGATTCACTTAACACCTATGGCAAGAAAGGTTGTAAAACAAAACAAAATTCACTTACCAAATGTTTCCCTTTTGGAGCTCAATTGTGGTCGTAAGTCGAGGACTACCTGTATTTGTCTTCCCATATCTAATGTTTATTTATTTGTAAAATTTATTAGCCCCCCATCTTGCCACAAGGTAACTCTAGGCAGCTTAGAGTGGAATGTTTAGAGTAGAAATGAGATCTTGGCAGCCTAATTGTGACACTCCCAAGATTTTGCTGCCAAAGATAGTCCTCCACTTATAACCATTTGTTTAGTGAATGTTTGAAGTTATAACAACGCAGGGGGGGAAAAAGACTTACGACCAATAATTTGCAAAGGTTGCAGTATCCTGGGATCATTTGATCACCATTAGAAACTTTCCAGACGTCCTTTGCCAAGCAAAGGACTCTGGGGGAAGCCAGATTTATTTAATGACCACATGATTCATTTAACAACTATGGCAAAAAAGGTCCAAATCAGGGTGTGATTCACTTAACGTAGCATTGCTTAGCAGTGGAAATTCTGGTCCCAATTGTTGTCGCAATTTGAGAACTACCTGTAATGCATTTTTTAATATTTTTTTTCAAAATTAAAAATGGAAATCCTCTCTCTTGCTTACTTACTTATGCATTTATTTGGAAAACTTATATAGACCCCCTATCATAGACATGATAATCCTAGGTAGCTCACATCAACATTTCATAAAAACAAAGGTATAGACAAACCCACAAAACCCCACTTCTCACCACAGCCCCACAACTTCTCATTAAATCTATATTGACTGGGCTCATTTCTATCCAAGCCCAATGCTTGCGCCAGGTCTTCACCAAGGCTAAAACGATGGGAACCCTCCAAATATTTAATTCCCTCCTCAATTATTCCTTCCTTCCTTCCTTCCATCTCCAGGAAGTAATTATTGGGACTACAATTTCCATTGCTAAGCAGGGCGTTTGTTAAATGAGTCGCACCTGATTTTACATCCATTTTTATCAATGTTGTTAAGTAAATCATGAGGTTGTTAAGCAAATCCTACGTTCCCCATTGACTTTGTGTGTTGGAAGTCATCTGGGAAGCCCGCAAATGGTGATCACGTGATCTCGGCATGCTGCAACCATGATAAATGTATGCCAATTGCCAAATCCCCAAATTTTGACATGTGATCATTGGGGATGCTACAATGGCTGTAAGTGTGACAACCAGTTGTAAGTCACTTTTTTAGTGTCTTAATTTTGAATAATTCCTAAACAAATGGTTGTAAGTTGAGGACTATTTGTATATTGTGTAGAAATTAGTCCCTAAACTGGAGAGTACCATTTGGCCAAAGATGAGGAACCTGCGGCCTTCTAGAAGTTGCTAAACTACAACTACCAGCATCCCTTTCCTGGTAAAGATGCGGAATCTGCGGCCTACCAGAGGTTGCCAAACTACAACTACCAGCATCCCTTTCCTGTTGGACATGCTGGATAGGACCGTATGTCTTGGACTACAATCCCTGTGCTATTGCAGAGGTTGAAGTCCACCCTACCCGGAGGTTATCATTGAGGAAGGTTGCTATGGATTTCTGCCAAGTTTGCAAAGGTGTGAAAGAGCTAGACTAGCCAAACCGGAATATAAACCTGGCACTATCGCTCCCGTGCGCCCTCACCCTGGCGCTCAGCTCCTCGTTTTGGAAAACCATGTTCGGCAAGTGATTTGGGTTTTGTTCATGTTGTGATGGTGCACTCTTGTTTTTCTTGTTTCTGCAGCCTGGCTTTCTGCCTAGCGAAATAGGGATTTCGAGTCCCAGCACGCTCTCCCCAACGGGGGTGAAGGGAAGCTCGCAGTACTACCCATACGCCAACAACCCTCGCAGGAGAGTCGCAGACAGCAACATAGGTATGTGGCCTTGGTGAGGGGGTTGGCTGGTGTGAGGGTTGTGTGTAGCAAACATTCTCGGTGGCAAAGGAGGAAGACCAAAAGTCGATTCCTGTCAGGGTCTCACTGCAGCCCTTCCGTTACAGAAAGTTCCTTTTCTGTTCTTTTGAAAGTTTCTCAGATTCATGTAAATCACTGTTGTTCAACCTTAGCAATTTTTAAGATGTGTGGACTTCAATTCCCAGAATTCCCTGTGCAGCATGCTGCCTGGGGAATTCTGGGAATTGAAGGCCACACAGTTTAATTGCCAAGGTTGAGAAACACTTACCGTATTTTTCGGAATATAAGATGCACCTTTTTTCCTCCCAACAGAGGGTGGAAATGTTGGTGCGTCTTATACACCGAATACAGCAATTTTGGCCTCCTGAAGCCCTGTTCCTGCATCCCATTTTTACGGAAAAGTTGGTGCATCTTATACTCTGAAAAATACAGTATCTAGACCACCATTCTTGCTCAAACAGGAGACAACCAAGGGCTTCTAAGTAACCCAAGAATTGATTATGAAGGCAGTAATCATCCCTGACTGATTTTTAAACTATATGCCAGCATTTGGAGGGAAGGTTTCAATGTATGGTAGTTGTAACATCAATCTTGTCTTTCCTATGGAGTGACAGTATTATCAGGCCCATACATGAATAACGGAATACTATAGAGAGGAGTAGATGTGCTTCCCACGACTTTTCTTCAAGGATAGATTAATTCCAGATTATCAGCCTCCTTTGAAATCATCACCACCAGTAGCCTGAAAATAGACCTAAGTATGAATTTATTTTCTTCAATTCATTATTTTCCTGCCATTGGATGACCCAAGAATCTAATATTTAGAGACAAAGAGATAATAAAAAAAATCTTAACACTGTAGATCAGCTGTACTCAAATTGCTGTCGCTCTAGATGTCCTATGACAACAAATTCTAAGAAACTGAAGGTTTGGGATTTTTTGAAAAAAAATTAATTTACTTTTTTTTTAAAAAGAAATGTTATATGGTGCCCACCTCAACCTCAGTGACTGGGTGTTTTACAAATATAATTTGGGGAATTATGATCCCAATGTATCTGGAGACATACCAGTTTAGAGACGGGTTCTAACTGTGTATCCCAAACTTGGCAACTTTTAAGATGTGAGAACTTCAACTACCAGAATTCCCCAGCTGGCATAGCCAGCTGGGGAATTATGGGAGTTGAAGTCATATGTCTGAAAGATGCCAAGGCTGTGAAACATTGCTCTAACCAATGCTATCTTGTTGAAACTGTGTCCGAAACCTTACAAAGTGTCCTTCCCTGTCCAAGGAGTCCACCAATTATCAGTACTGGGTCTCCAAAAGGTGTTGATCTACTACTGATGCATAGTTTGTCAATGATGTAATATAATAACAGCAACAGAAGCAATATTTATTTTACAAAGGGAAAATGGCCACGTACACTTGTTACAACAGAAACTATCGTTTTGTGACACTTTCCCAAGTGTTTCCCAAACTGTGAGGTGCATCTCCTTCAAGGAGGTACAGATAGAATCCAAGGGAAGTGTGAAGAATCCTGGGGAAGTGTAAAGAACTTTTTAGTGTACAATTACAGTACATCCAGCTCTCCCATTGTATTATTTCCACTGTCGATTTCTATTCGTTTTGGTGTTTGGATTTTTTTAGGGAAGGTGTGTATATTAAGATTGTGCTAAAGGGAGGTGTGATGGCAAAAGGTTTAGCAATCCATGCGGTAAAGTCTTTTGTGGAATCCATGAGTCCAAGAAACCTTTGCCTTAGTAGCAATATTGGTGTCATTTTAACAATGTTATGACAATGAAAACATAATAGACAAAATGTCATTATTACCATATCAAATCTTTCCCCTCAAGAAGCTGAAGCGGGCCTGAATTGTTGTGGTTCGTTCATTCATTCATTCATTTCCTGCCTTTATTATTTTTTACAAATAAGGTGGCAAAAATATTCACTATACCTTCCTCCTTCTATTTTCCCCACAACCACCATGTGAGATGAGTTGTGCTGAGAGAGAATGATTGGCCCAGGTCACCTAGTTGGCTTTCATGGCTACAGTGGAACTAGAATTCACAGTCTCCCAGTTTTTAGCCTGGTGCCTTAAACCATTAGACCAAGCTGGCTCTCTCCTTCCTGTTTAATTCATCTATAGCAGGGGTGGGTTCCGGATATTTTTGCTGCCTTACTCAGGATCACGCTGCGTGTGCACATGTGCACACAGCAATCAAACACTAGCTTATGCGCAAAAGCAAAATCCAAGATGGCGGTGCCCATGGAGGCACCGACAGGGCCGGCTCCGTGATGTCATCGCCAAGTTACTATAGAACCGGATAGAAGCGGTAGGAGCCCACCTCTGATCTATAGACCATTGCGAGGCAGATTTATCTGACAGTGAATGGGCCTATTGTAAAGGCAGGCCATAGAACTTCAGTAAAGATGGGATTTGAATCCAGATCTCCTGATACCAGGGTGGGTCGCTGGGGTTTCGCAGGGGTTCGGGAGAACCTCTAGCTAAGATTCTGTGCAGTTTGGAGAACCTCCGAATCCCACTCCTGGCTGGCCCCGTCCACCCGTCCCCTCCCCGGAGACCTCAAGTGGCCAGTTTTGGGTGCAGGTAAGTGCAGTGCGTGTGCGGAGGCTCAAGGAGGGTGAAAAACGGGCCTACTGGAAGTTTGGGAAGGCCAGAAACGGGCCCTGTTTTTTTTTCTCCAGAGGGCCTCCAGAGGCTGGGGAGGCCATATTCGCCCTCCCGGAGGCTCACGGAAAGCCTCCAGAGGCTGGGGAGGCCATTTTCGTCCTCCCGGAGGCTCACGGAAAGCCTCCAGAGCCTGGGGAGGCCATTTTCGTCCTCCCGGAGGCTCACGGAAAGCCTCCATAGGCTGGGGAGGCCATTGTTGCCCTCCCAGAGGCTCATGGAAAGGCTCCAGAGCCTGGGGAGGGCGAAAAGCCACACACAAACCCCGCCGTGGTGCAGGAGGCCGACTAGGCCACACCCACCATGCCCACGCCCACCCAGCAACGGGGCAGAGAACCCCTTGCTAAAAGTTTTGAGGCCCACCCCTGGCCACATGCCAGGAACATGTTTTGTTGCGTGATTGTGCAAGGTGGGGAAACAAGAATCTCTCTCTTCTGCTTTGGAAATTGAACCTGGGGTCTCCTTTTACCGCCTGCTTGTTTTTCTCAGCCGAGAGAAGAAAGTCTCCCCTGAGGGAAAAGGTGAGAACGGGGCGCTCGAATTTCCAGGACAGAAACATTTCGGTAGCACATTGTGCGGTATTGAGTTACTTTCCTCTTTCACGGTAAGATGGTAAGGAAGGGATCGGAGTTTGATGCTCTCTGGTTTCGCTCTGGCAGGCAGAAACGCAACTGGTGCAGCTAGGCACTCTCAGGTCGCTGCTCTGGCCAGATAGACCCTGACAGGGAGCAAAGGTGCAGCGTATTCTCATATATCATATCATATCATTATTGTATCATCATATCATATCCACATCAGATTACATATGGTAATCTGGTATACGATATGATACGATACGATACGATGATACAATAATAATATATTATATGTAATCTGAGGTGGATATGATATGATGATATCACATCACATCCACATAATATTATGATGATATGATATGATATGATATGATATGATACAATGATAAAATGATACAATGATACAATGATACAATGATACAATGATACAATAATAATATATTATATGTAATCTGGTGTGGATACAATATGATGATATCACATCACATCCACATAATATTATGATGATATGATATGATATGATATGATATGATAGGATAGGATAGGATAGGATAGGATAGGATAGGATAGGATAGGATATGGTAGAGCAGAGCAGAGCAGAGCAGAGCAGAGCAGAGCAGAGCAGAACAGAACAGAACAGAACAGAACAGAACAGAACAG
>JANHFT010002028.1:80230-91162 GCA_032467955.1 Pseudoxenodon macrops
CTGAAAATAAGGCCAAGCGCTTATTTCGGGGATCAAAAGAAAATAAGACCCTGTCTTATTTTCGGGGAAACACGGTAGTCCTTGACTTATATCCATTCATTTCATGGTAATTTAAAGTTTTGGCGACCTTGTAAAAAACTGACTTACAACCTGTATTAATCACCTTGTGATCACATGATCACAATTTGAGCAACTGGCTCACAATTGCAGAATCCTATGGTCATGGGAGAATGACTTACAATCCTTTTTGCTGATTTCCTGTTGATGTCTTTAGGCCAGTCATTGACTTTCATCTCACAAGATAGTCGTGGAGAAAATAAGAGAATGAAGCATCATACACACCACCTTAAATTACACAAAATAACAGTGAGATATAAATCAAATAAATATATTAAAATTTGCTGCAGGTCTATCATAAAACCTCTTGATTAGTAGAACAGAAAGTAGAGTACTGATGTTGTAGTAAGGTGCATAGGATTTGAATCTCCTCCTATCCTCCTCTTTTTACTATTTAAATGAGTAATTCTAAAGCATATTGATGTGGTTTTGAGACCATTTCCATACCCATCAGGATCATCTCTGAATTTGTTTAGGAAAAACAAAAAACTTAAAGCCATTTATCATTTACCATCAAAAGTAAGACAGAAAAAGATTAGCTGCTCAGGAGGATGACAGGCAAACAAACAACCCAAAATGAATTAATTTTCCAAGAGAAAACAAAAGAATAAAAACCAGAGAGTGAAAAAGTGATTTTCCTGAAGCATCAATCTTTAAGAAGGGGCCGTTCTATAAGAAAAAAAAAGATGTAAAACATTTGGTGTTCTACACTATACTCCAGCAGACAGTAAAAAGAAACATAATGCATTCTTCAGACAAGTTCACCCATTTCTGCTGAAAGGAAGAGCAGAGTACAAGCACAGTCTCAAAGCACAATCAAGACACCAGAACAATTTTTGAACCGCCAGAAGCACAGTTGGAAAAAAGAGGGTAATAGTAGGTCACATGCAATCTGTGGAAGTTCTGTTCTCAGATCTTCCATGGGAAGGAAGAACTTGTTCTAGGCAAAACACTGCTGTCTCATTTCTTGAGAAAGAAAACAGCCATTTGGGTATCCTTCCACAAAGCAACATTTCTCAGAGATAATTAAAAGATCTATTAAAATAATATCCTTAATAGCTTTATGGCAGGGATTTACTTCAGAAGTGAATTTCCATAGGGCATATCTGATAAGTGTGTGCTATCAAAATCAAACCATGACAAGTGGGCAGCTGAAAGCTAGGCTCCCCCAACTGAACCCCATTTTCAGCAGCAAACCATGTATCTTATAAGACAGATATATCACATAATTGCACAATTAACAACTCTCTCTCAAAAATCATTTGGATCATATGAGGGATTGGAAATCCATTAAAGTTTGCCATTGTTCTACCTTTGGACATATCTCTGTGGTGTCTATTTGACAACTAGTTTGCAGTTTGCATGCACCCACAGACCCTTTGGATAACTTTTACTTTTTGTTGGGATTTTAATGAGGCAAAATTGGAGCTTTAATTTCTAAGCCTTAAGCACGTTTTTCATCCCTTAAAAAAAAAATTCAGAGCAATTCTTCCTTTTGAGGGCAGGAGTCAAAGAACAAGAGCCAAAAACTTAGGCATATTGGCCACATAGTCTTTACTGTACATATATATTGTATTTCACCTTGACCACAAAAAGATTGGCCATTGCTGCTATAATGGCTAATATGTGGCAGGGATCCAGCAATTCAAATCTCAACTGAGTTGTGTTTTTATTAGTGATCTCTCTCTCTGTGTGTGTCTGTCTCTCTGTTTCTCTGTACACACACACACACACACACAGAAAATAAGTATGAGGGAGGTTTAGGCTTAGTAAGCATAAAACCATGAATGTTTTCTGTATAGTAAGTCCTACTGAGATCAGTCATATTTATTCCAAGCAAGTATGCTGAGATGGATCTGTTTATTTCAGCTAAGTTTGCATAAACTGGATGAAAATATGGGAAGAGATAATTGAAATGTTGAACTGGGTTTTTCCCTCTTCCTTGCCACAAGAAAATAAAATCTTGATACAAGACTCTTGTGTTGGCCAGGCAGAAAGAAACCTCTCCATCCTTAGCCGATAGTAAAACTCACTGAATTTCATAGTTCTTACTCCCAAGTAACTATGCTGAGGACTTCTAGTCCCATTCAGTCAGCCTTATTATTATCTTCTCCTTCATCTGTAAAGGTTAGCTATTTGTACTGGAAAGGTTGTCTATTTATTTATTTTGTGTGTTGACAAATGTTATATACAGTATGCCCAAAACAGTCAACTCAAAGATTCTTCATAAGTCTTTGCAAGGATGAAGATCTTGATCATTCAGACTGAATCTTCCTTACAGTGAGGACTATTTTTCCCCTCCCTCTGTTTCAACTATAGAATCTGCTTTCATTATTTCCACTTTCCATTCTCTGGGACTGTAACATACTCTTCTTCCAGTTTCACAGGGAACTACTTGGTGAGAAGGAAAAAAAGGGCAATCTTTGTTTCAGACAAATATAACAATGCCTTTATTTGGGAGGGATGTCAGATCATAAAACTGTGCTGCTAGAAGGTACCAGAACTAGTTCAATCCTTTGCGAGGTGCAAGAAAACCAATTAAACCATTCTTGAAAAGCAGCTATCCAGACTTCCCCTAAAAATGTCAAAAAACAGACAAGACTACTTCATTATTTTACATCTCTTACCATCAGGAAATTCTTCTTTATATTTAAACCAAATCTAGCTAGCCATAACATATAGCCATTATTCTGGTTCGATTTTCTGCTATGATGAAATTATTTATATATTTATTTATGAGGCTCATTAGCCACTCCAAAGGTAGCATATGATTCCAATCGTTGAAAACTCAGATGTAAAACAATCAAATGCAGCACTATCAGAAATAACCGTAAAACAAAGCAGTATGGAAAAGAGGGAATAATCATGATCAATGGACCAAATCTTAAACCATCACTCCTCACTAGAGGAAGCTGTCATAATATTCTGGCTGCCAAATTCTGATGGAACATCCATTTTCAAAGTCTATGTTTCTGAAGACAGAAGGAACCATTCTGATATCAGGAAAGAAGATATTTCTGACAGCCATGGCTGAAAACTCATCTTTTTGACATACATTACCATCTTCTTTATGTAACCTTTAGGTTATGAATACAGCTATTATGTCCCCCTCTTAGTCTTATTTTCTCCAGAAACTTCTTTCAGTCTGTTTTCACAGGGCATATCCTGTGTAATCTTCCGTTTATTTCTCTGTTCTTATTTATTCTCATCTGATCTCCTAGCCCAGCGATCCCCAACCTTTGGGGCACTAGGGACCAGTTCCATGCAGAAAGATTTTCCCACAGACCGAAGGATGTGTGGTTTCACATGCTACCTGCATCTCGTGGATGGGGCTTTGCCTTTTTTGTGCAGACCAGTTTCTGGCATGCTGCGGCCGGGTTCCAGTCCATGGACCAGGGACTCCTAGCCTAGCCTATTGTTCTGGAAAGGAGATAGACATTACTGCAATCTTTATCCAGTCCATATACCAACAGATTCTGGCATTGACAATTCCTGAATTCCTGAATACTCCAGGTTGGCCAGAAGCTCATTGAACAGGGTGCATCCTGGAAAGCGATTCTAACAAATAGTTAAGTGGGTTGTTTAAAGTAATCAGCAGTTGACAGGGAAAACATAGATAGAGGCCACCTTGGCAACAGAACATTTGTTTGAGTGTGCTTGTTTCCTTTGCTACAAACCCACTGCTTGCTTTTGATTCAACTTTTGAAAACTGTAGGGAATGCTAACAACAGGCACCAAAACATTACAGTTATTCTTCATTCCCATAGCAGCCACAAAGCTGAAACAAATGAGAGATGTGAGTCACAGGATTTCCTCAAATCCAGCTGCTGCCTCCCTCACAACCATAACAGGAAGACAATGTCAATCATAACAGTTTAACTTCTCTGGTAAGACAAGACTACCCCTAACCAACAGCTAAATGTGGATCTTTTCTTCAGCGGGTCATTACAAAGCCAGCACACACTCCACTTCTTGAAATTATACTTTATTGCAGAGAAGAATCCTTCTGGGAATCTGTGTGTGCAAAAGACCACAGCATACTGATACATACGACACTATGCGCTGCAGCCAATCAGTGCATTCTGCAGAGATTTGATGCATTACACGTTCAACTGCAGCACACTGCAATGACATCAGGACTGCATAGCTGGCTGCCCGAGACAGCAGCACAGCTGAAGAAAAATAAAGGAAAGGGGTGTGGGTGTGGATGTTTGTGTGAAGAATTTTTCTCCCATCAACTCCTCCCAATACAGAGTGGGTTTAGTTCCAGTCAGTGTTTCTAAATGTGAGTTTTCTGCAGCACAAAGTGGCCACACATACAAGCAACATGATCCCAGATGGCAGTCAAAAGAAGCAGTCTTACATCTGGAGATGATGAGTCTGATCAACTACAGATGGTAGGCCTAGATGAAGGAAGAAATTGTACAGCCAAACACTAGAGAAAAAGAACAAATGTAAATAGAAGATGTAAGCAAGGTGTGTGTGTGTGCCCAAAAGAGATTACGTCTGCTTTACTTGATAGCTGCTAACAAATGGTTATTACAAGATTGGCCAATCATTCCCAGTCATCACAGGGATGTACATCATCTGTTTGTTTAGATTTACATTTGAAATTCATGATCCCAGGAATGCAGCTACAGTTGTTACAGCCAATGCTATGAGGAAACCTCCACAGCCATGAATTCAATAATTACTTTTTTTCCAGCATTTAACACACATATGCCGTCTCTGATGGAACCTCTATGATATTTCATAAGTTTGAAGGTATAAGCCACCTATTTGCCAGAATGCCAGAAAGAAGAGAAGAAAGGAAATGCAACACAAACAGAGAAGAACAGGTGGTGCGGGAGGGATAAGAAAAGGAGGCACAAAGCCAAGAATCTTACGGTTACTTACTCAACACTAAAATATCCCTCAACTGAACTTGCGTTGCATTCTTATATGTGAACTCATAGGGAAAAAAAAACATATTTTTCCAGATGCAAGGGTGTTTCTTTTTGTACAACATCTGAAAAAACAGCCCTTACTTGACTGTAACTAGAGGCAGAACTTTGGCAATAATGCTGTGGGTGGAAACAGAAGTTTGGGAAACAACAATATAGCAGCTGCATTATTTGCCACTTCCCACATCTGCATTTAAGCTTTCATAAATACCATTGCAAAACAAACAAGGGCAAACGAGCCCAATAACCATTTCTGAGCTCAGTAAATCTACAAAGCATTTATGACAGGCCTTGAAGTAATAAAAATGTCAAAATATTGACTCTATACGGAACTCAGATATGGAATTTATTAGACTGTTGGATTAAGATCAGTTCAGATACAATTAAGTAGTATGGAATTCGAAGACTGATTTGGGTGATTTGGGTAGGATGCAGTGTACATACAATGGGGAAGATCTATGTACAAGGGAAGGAGAAAACCAGACTATACACAAACAAGAGCTGTTCTATTCTACCTTTAATTAATATGTAATGGGGGAATCAATGGGATCTTGACTGGGCCAAATCAAGGCACAAAAGTTCAATCAAGTCTAAGCAGGTTAAGGTGACCAAGTAGAATCCAGCTGGCATAAATGAGTCAAATCAAAGCAGAAGTCATACTATGAGAAAGATACAGAAACTAGAACCCCATGAGTAAGTTTGGGTGAACTTTGTTGTTGAAGTTCTTTTGTACTAGAATAGGAAAATGGTGTATGAACAACAGTGAAAGCCTGTTGTAGTACAGTCTTTAGTGTGATCATTCCATCTCTTTTAGAAGATCTAGCTAGAAACTGAAAATGCCTTAACTTGATTTGTAAACTGCTAGGGCTTTATACTGCAACTAAGACAATGATGACATAGATTGGAAAGACTTTGCATATGAAGCTGATTATGATTTCCTGGGGGAGAAATCTAAGAACGACCCTCAAAGTCTTTTGTTGCTTTCTGAAAGATCTACAGTATGTAGTCACTGTGGGAGAATGTACAAATATGAAGAAAAAACTAAATTATGACTCCTGTGTTCAAAGAGAAATGCAAAAGTCTTTGTGATGTAAAGATTAATTAGATGGCACAGGCAAGCATATCATAAAGCTCCATTGTTAGAACACCCACATATAATTTTTCTAACATCATTCATGCAGCAGCAGTTCCACCCATATTTGAAAAAGATTTGGTTTGCTTTAAAGGTGGGTTGGAATTACATCAAAAACAGCTTACTAAAGGTAGAGTGTCAGGTTTTTTTCACTATCAGCTTTCACATAGCACTTTCTAGCAGCAGGAAGTAAAATATGAAAATGGATTAAAGTTAGGTCCAACAAAGAACTGAAATGTGAAAATACCTTAAGGTGATGGAAGGCATCAGTATTTTGTGGACATGCAAATTGTGTTTTATCTGACCTAAAGGTAGGATGGAACAAGCATGAAAAGATAAACATAAAATTACTGCTGGTAAATCAGGTGAAAGGCAATGTCATCTAGCCAGATCTAGGACAACTTGCTGTGGCCATCTCACCAAGGCCAACCCACCATGGCCAACTCACTGTGGTCAACTCACCACAGCACAACTCACCATGACCAATTCACCATGGGACAAGAATTACACTAATTATCAAAGAAATGGTGGAATAGAATAATTAAAGGATTCTAAAGGAGAGACAAAATGAAATGTAAATGGCTAAAATTGAAATATTTTAAATATCATTTTAAATAATTAAGTTGAATTGTTGAATTGCACTGTGGTGAGTTGTCTCACAGCAAGTTGGCTGTGGTGAGCTCTCCCATTCTGCATCTAGCCATTGTTCTCTTTCACACAGTGACCTACTAAATACATTTAGAAAGCCCATAAATAAATGGGCAGATTCTCTTCCATTGTTATTCCTGTGCACCTAGTATGTAGAGGTGGAGAGCCTGGAGTTCATTGAAGCCTGGCACTCCACAAGCAATTCCATCAACAAGACACATTGACCTACAACCAGCCCATGAACCCCTCAGAATCCAAATCAACCGCACAGCCAACCAGAGACAGCACTGACTCTCAACCAACTCACACAACCTCCACCACCAGCAGTTCACGAACTGATGTAATCTCTTTATCACAAGACCTATCACAAGACTCACAGCTGATTCACAGCTGACCTATCACAAGATTGTCACTGACACACCCATACCTGAAGCTCTTATGAACAGAAGAACACTGATACTGACATCCCCTAACCTCCACTGAAGATGTTACCTAGCCTGGTAACGAAACATTTGGAAACCAACCCACAAGCTCGGAGAACAAAGTTCGCCCTCAGAGCTTGGATATGTCTGACTCATTTATGGGGAAGTTGAATAGCACAGGACCAAAAATAGATTCTTGCAGGACCCCACATCTTACCTCCCTCACTGTGAAAATTATCATTTATTATTTCTATGGTTCGATCAGCCATCAGATCCACAGAGGACTTCCTCTCCAATTCCACAACCATGCTGTTTATTCAAAATGGTCCAGTATTTTAGGTTTTTTTTTGGTTAAAATATAATCTGAATTTATCCTTGTGCAATATGAAAAGTGATATAAATATAAACCAATATTCACAATGTTAAGACTGGAAAGTCATAATGTGGTGTCGTAATTAAGGTATCCTACTAAGAGCAGGGAGGCTTAGATCTAAGTTTATCTTCAGCTGTGAAAGCTCAGTAGATGACTTTAGACCAGGAGTGTCAAACTCGATTTCATTGAGGGCCACATCAGGGTTGTGTTTGACCTCGGGGGGGGAGGGGGGCATGGCCAGCACGATGTCATTCATGTCGGGGACACCTATGGTGGCCTGAACACTCTGCCAGCAAAAACAGGCTGCCGAGCTCCCTTTTTAGCTGCAATGTCCTCCTGCAACACTCTGCCAGTGAAAACGGACCCCGCCTGTGGTCCTTGTGAGCTCTGCTTTCAGCTGTGAAAGCCTCCTGCAGCCCTCCGCAGTGAAAACGGAGCTTGGGAGGCTGCCTGCAGCCCTCGCAAGCTCCATTTTTGGCTGCGACAGCCTCCTGCAACCCTCTGCCAGTGAAAATAGAGATCCATTTTTGTTGGCAGAAGCCAGTCCTTCGCTGTTTCCAGGATGGCCCCGCAGGCCAGATCTAAGCACCTTGTGGCCCTTGGGCCTTGAGTTTGATACCTCTGCTTTAGACTAAATATTATCTCAGTCCAAGCTACTTCCCAGTTAGTTGTTCTGGGGAAAAATTGAACGAAAGTGTGCTGTTTAAATAAGCATTTACTTTAATATACAAAAATAAAGAAACAAGATGCCAAAATCAGAAAAGAGGGGAAAAGAAGGAAAAGCAAAGAGAATATCGCATAAGGCACATAAAAGCAGCTCAGTTTTTAAACACAGCATTAAGGCTTGAGCACGTGGATTAATATTGATTAGTTTTTCCATTATGTTGATAGCCATTTCATAAGCAGAGAGTGAATGCATATCTAGCCAAGGCTGTAAATATAGTGTGGCACTGCCTTTCCATTGTAAAATTGTAATCTAAATGCACCGTTCCTCATAAATGAATACTGATAGATTTTTGGCATCAACATTTAATTTGAAAATCAGATGCTAGATGCAACTGGCAGAATATTTTATCAGCATTCATAGTCAGTTACAGAAGCTTTATAAAGGAAGTTCTTAAATATATTTTCATAAAAGCATTACTATGAAGCTCTAACAATGTAGAAATAAACAACATCAGACCTGGAAACTTTTCCTATGTAAGTTCATGCAAAGCAGAGATGTCATCGACTGAGATACAAGCAAGGAATTTCCCATGTTCATACCCTGGAGAGAACACTGGTATTTCAGAAATTACCCTAAGCCTA
Organism: Pseudoxenodon macrops; assembly: GCA_032467955.1. Classification (NCBI taxonomy): domain Eukaryota; kingdom Metazoa; phylum Chordata; class Lepidosauria; order Squamata; family Pseudoxenodontidae; genus Pseudoxenodon; species Pseudoxenodon macrops. The sequence goes on from JANHFT010002028.1 coordinate 89,174, forward strand.
AGTACAAAGCTACTACTGTACTAGGAATATTTTCAAAAGAATGTCAATTGTTTTATTGCTTCCATGAAGCAAACTATTCAACTGCTTTGCATGACATGTGCTAAATTCTATTTGTCATCCAGCAGATGTCCCAGTAACTAGAAGAGCAGGGGTCTGTGGATTTAAAAACCTGACCTTCAACAAGGTTTTTTTGGTTCTCAAATATCCTAGGTTCTAGGGAACATGTCAGACAGTCTGTCTAAAAGGGTGAGTTTAGTTATGGGAGCAGGTCATTAGGTTACTGGCACAGGTTACTACTGAAAGGGAAATACAATCATAAAAGCTGCATAACCTCAGAGTAGGATTTAGGATCCAATGAGCTTATATAAATGAACAAAGTTAAACACAAGTAAGGTTTCCCTCGCACATATGTGCTAGTTCTTCCTGACTCTAGGGGGCAGTGCTCATCTCCATTTCAAAGCGGAAGAGCCAGCGCTGTCTGAAGACATCTCTGTGGTCATGTGGCTGGCATGACTAAATGCCAAAGGAATGCTGTTACCTTCCCACCAAAGATGGCCCATATTTTTCTACATGCTTTCGAACTGCTAGGTTGGCAGAAACTGGGACAAGTAATGGGAGCTCACTCCGTTATGCGGCATTAGGGATTCGAACTGCCGACCTTTCTAATTGACAAGCTCAGCAAATAAGCCGCTGCGCCACTGCGTCTCCTAAAACACAAGTAGTACAATTTAAAAGGTATCCATTTAGATGTTTAATTTCCTGAAATGAAATTCCTATTTTTCTCAATTCTCACATTCAAAAATGCAGTGGGTAAAATTACATATTAATTCACATGAATTGGTGCAGAGCATTTATTTCATGCTCCAAGAAACATTTAAAGCCTCTTTTTTGACAGAAGATTTGAGCAGTAGAAATAGAAACTTGTTCCCTTCTTTGTAGCAGACTTTATCTGTGCTGAGTCACAGACTGCACCTTATTTTGGAAGCAGCAAATAGACTAACAACAAGTGGAAACAGGCAACAAGTAATGGCTAAACATTCCAATTTAAAAAAAAAGTTTAGCCATCTTCAATATAGTTTAAAATATGAGAAAACTCAGCATAACTTCCAAGAAAATAAAACCCCAATTTTTGATAACTATCAACTTAACCAAAATGTATTATGAACATAGATGTTTGTTAAATATCTCATTTATTCCCCCTTCTCCCCCCCTCCATGTTTTCCCATGTTGGAAAGTACAAATGAATGGATCAAAACGAATCCCATGCAGCGTTTGTCTTGATTACTGGAAAAAGAGGAAACAATGAATAAATCTGTACAGTAGGACAACAGAAGATGTATAAAATCTTTCTCTATTCTTTTATTTGAATTTCCAATGAAATAGGAACCAACTGTAACAGTACTATGCCATATCTTTTAGTAGGTAATAGTTGACGTTAATACAGAGCTTCATAAAATTCCTTTTATAGTTGATCGAAACGGAAATCCTGAACAGTTACTAGATAGTTACTCATGAATGAACAAGTGTAAAAGGTAGACAGCTAGCTCTTAAAATTGAACAGTCTCATCCAATTTGGTGTCCCATCATGACACCAAACAGCCCCAGATATGGCTAGCAAGAAGGATGGAGCCATTCATTTATAAGGCAGGAGCTTTGCTTCCTACTGCATACTCACATTCTATTTTTATGAGGCAAATGAGTTTTTAGGAAGAAATGCTGTGGAAGGTTTATGGACCTCAACCTAATGCGAAAGCCATTATGTGCTTTATATTGTTTAATATAGACCTGTGACAAAATTATGAGCTTTTCCCCCCCTTCTTCCTTAAACCATCTATTGCAGGAAGTCTGTAGAGATTCTCAGTCATCCAGGTCATGGTTGTCCCAAAGGTGCTTTTTCAGGAGGCAACTGGACTTTGTTTTTTCCCCCTTTTGAAGACGTTTCATTTCTCATGCAAGAAGCTTCTTCAGCTCTGACGGGATAGTGGGGAA
>JANHFT010002028.1:119268-130787 GCA_032467955.1 Pseudoxenodon macrops
CCCTCCTGCTCCGTCTTAGGTTTTCTGGTCTTCTTTCAGCTTCAAGGCAGCCATGGTTGCTGCCGCTGCTCCACACCGTTGGCTGAGGGAGCTTTCCAGTTCAGGGAGGGGGGACGCGGCCCCCTCTACCTTCCTGGTGGTCCCCCTTTGCTTCACCCCCTTTTCAGGGGAGTTATGGTCCCAATCCGGACCCTTAGGCATGGAGAGTTCGAAGCTGGCTACAGAGCTTGTGATCCCAGCTCCGATCTCGCTGAAAGCAAAACCGGAAGTCATAGTGGAGGATTTAGTAATGAGTAAAGTAAGAAGCATGGAACCTGGCAATACTAGGCAAAAAGAAGAAATAAATTTACAGCTCAATGTATGGCTGACTTGAAAATTTTTATGAACATTTATCATTCTATCGCCTCAATTACCGTGCCCCTAATTTTTTTTCACATTTTGGTCAATAAGCCAAAGCACAACTCTAGTCCCTTAAGTATGCTCATGCTATTCTATGCAAGGTAGTACCACTAATCTAGAGACTATATTGCAAATCTGAGGGAGATGGGCAGTTTATAAATATAAAAACAGACATGCTGTTTTCATGTTGAACCAATATGTATATTTAGCATATTGATGTTCTTGGAATTACAAATAATCAGGTACAATGGCAACGAGATATTAGGATATCAAATATCCCAAGAGAATATTTGTAGTTCAGGGTTGAATGGTGGAAGTCTGGGCCCTGTCTGAGCTTGGTTGTTTTCTTGGAGAAATTTCATTTCCAAACTAGATAACATTAACAGTGCTAGAAGGAAGTGGGGTTTTCCCTCTGTTTATATATGAGTGATTTGCTCTATCAGTATTCTTGGTGGATTCTTGATTAGGATGTTGTTTATTGAGTTGGTAGTTCCTTTACTGGGGTATTGTTTATGGCTTAGTGTCAATTTCTGCTTAGCTGGGTGTTGATTGCTGACCATGTAGTATTGTGATCTCTCAGTGTTTTGATTGTCTCTTTTGAATGGTCTTTAGATACTCTTTATCTTTAAGTGCCTGTTTTGCTGATTTGTCTCAGTGCCAGGCTTTCAGGAATTTTGCAATGTTTTTTGGACTTGCCTTGGTGTAGGATGTTCACTGTCTCCCAGTTGAAGTTATAGTGGAGTTTATCAATGTGTTGGGGAATTAAGGAGTTTTCATCATGTCTTTATACTGCTAGTTGTGATCAAGGATATGCTCTGATAGTCTTCTGCCAGTTTTCCTGCATGACCAATCCTATATCATTACTACAAGGAAATATTCTTTCAATTCCAGACTATTCTATTTTATTGACAAAACTCTTACCATGCACATTTATTAGCTACAGCTGGAAAACTGGAAGAGAAAAATACTAAAACTCCCTTGAACAATTGGTTTAGTCAAAAAGGAAACATATTTCTACATGTTACTTAATAAACCAGATACTATTTATATAAAAATTTTCAATCTTAATCTCCTGAGAACTGTTATATTGTAAATAAAAAGTGACAGATGGATAAAAGCTATTATGGAATAATTTATTTGACAGGATTAATTTTGTCCCTGTAAATAGTTTTGTAACTATTTGTTAGAAAAACAAATTTTGGCATCTTATGTTGCTTATGTTGACATTATGGAACTTCCTGGATACTTAAGATGCATGCATATGCAGAAATTTTGAGGAAAAACTATTTACTGCTTATCTGCATACAATCATAAATTATGTACAAACATATATAGGAAAGAATGCCTTTTAATCATAACCTTAAAAAAATAATAAAGTCACATGTGAAAACAGATTCTATGAGAACTTATTTAATTTTTAATGCTTACTTTAAACTCTGGAGGCTAGTAGATGTTATACATATAGATGCCATGTGACCAGCTTCTACCTAAATAGAGGGAATAACCTAACTTTTGTCTCTTTCTCTCTGTTAAAGGATATAAATTATGTACTGCTTAGAGAAGTGGGGAACAATTAACACGATGAAAGTGTGCCCTTACATCTATGGATGTGACAACCCACCTAAATTTGAAGGAAAAAGTGTTGGCATAACTTAGATAAGATGGTCTAAATGATGATAGAGATGTTGTAAGTTCCACAGTGCCATCTCAAAATAAGCTAAAAGATAGCAACAAATGAAGCCAATTTCCAAGAAATACCGAATAAATAATATATTTGTTTTGTTTTGTTTTATTATAGACTAGTGATGGCAAACCTTTTAAGTACAGAGTGCCGAAATGGGAAAGTGTGTGCGCCAGAGTGCCTGAAACCTGACAGCCAGCTGGCTGGCACACATGTGCGCATCAGAAACCCGATGACCAGCTGGCTGAGCTGGGGCAATGGTGCATGTGCCCACAGATAAGGTTCTGTGTGCCACCTCTAGCATGTGTGTCATAGGTTTGCCATCATGGCTATAGACCCTAGAGCCAGATCTTTGAGATGCCCTAGAACAGGACAAAGAAGTATGGGCCTTTATCATATTTGCTCCAGCACAAAACAAACTTTTATAAATTACACTCGTGGAAGCAGATATTTATCTTTAGCCATTCCTATATATTTCTTTAAAGCATAATATAGAGATAAGAAAGTAATTACCAAACTATTAATAATAAAGGAGATGTATAAATTTGAGAACAAGATTGCCTCCCTCCATTTAAATTGCAGTCAAACACTACTATAACTATAATATTACATTTTGTGGTTTGATAGTTAGCCCACTACCTTTGGTTGTGGTTGGGAAGCATTTAAATCCATGAATTTAAAGCAGAATTCCATTGTGTTAGAGTTTTTATTTTTCTTCCAAAATGGGAGTTCTTTATCTTCTTTGATTGGTGACATGATTTCGCTGGCAATAATAGGTTAACTTTCTTTTTTAGAAGTGGGACAAAGTAAGCTTTTAAGCAACCGATGCATAGAGAAGGCTAAAGCTAAATAAAGACATGGTAATGAATGTGGTGCTGCAACAGTTTTGGTTTTCCCTATTTGACCACTTTGCATATAAATTGAATCAGGTCTTAAAATTTTTTTTTGCTGATTTGATGAGGTTTTTTTTTTTTTGCTGATTTTTAAATTTTCCCCCCATACATCTTATTTCACATTTCATCTTTACATATAGATTTCACATATCATAATACACTTCTTTTACAATAATATTTTTCTTCTTACACAATTTCCATTTCGTTATCTCTTTCAAATTTCAGGGTTTCTTTCATACCATCCCCGCCTTCCACCTATTGCAGCCGTTCTACTCTCCCTCCTACTTCCCCTCTCTTCTCCTCCCTTTCCTTCCACCACTCCTCCTCTACCTCCTCCTTTCTTCCATCTTACTTTTCCCTTCCTCTCCCCTCCCTTTCTTCATTCCCTTGCTGCTGCCCTTCTTCCTGGGATGGTGGCAAATACCACTTCTTACTGGCTTCACCCCATCTATTCTCTGCCTCCCGAGTCCCAGCTGATTGGCTGGATCTTCTTTTGTTGTCCTGCAAAGGAGAATGGAGCTGAAAAGCAGGTTAGTGGGGTGTGGAGGGAATGGGGATTTTGTAGTAATCTTTCCCCAGGAATGGGGTGGAAATGGAGATTTTACAGTATCCTTCCCCTGCCATGCCCACCACGCCACGCCACACCCACCAAGCCATGCCCACAGAACCGGTAGTAAAAAAAAATTGCATTCCACCACTGGATGCACCACTGCTGATTTTTCTATTTAGTCCATGCATTCTTACCAGGATTGCAACTAGGGAAGAATAGTTACTTTCCTTATATTTTGTATAGCACTTATTTTTTAACTACCCCTCTCCCAAATCTGTTAATTAGATTATAGAAACCAGAGACATTAAAATGCTTGTAATGTTTTGCCTCGCTAGACTATATAACAGAAGGATTTCACATTCCTTCCTGTTGTAAGAAAAAAAGTTTATTCATCCTTGCAGCATTGTGCCTTGCCCAAGCTCCTTTTTCCATATTAACAAGTTAAAAAAAAAATTCTTAACTTTCAATCTATTTTCCTCATACCACGTCTCAGGCACAGAATAAATCCTGCTGCTTATTTTATCTGGATAGTCAAACTTGTTCCTCAATTTCAATGTATTTGTGGTGCACAATCAATTAGCTGCCCTTTGTATACAAACATGTAATGTGGAATAAAGGTAGACAAGTCAGAAGAGGAAAAGAGAGGAATTGAAATATTTATTTATTTATTTATTTTGTCAAGCATTTATATGATTACAGACAAAGAATAAACATGATTATGAATATATAAGATGTACAATCATGGTTATGAGTACATGATATTTTATGAATACATGGGGACATTAGTACAGGGACGGTATGCACGCTGGTGCACTTATGCACGCCCCTTGGTTATATTAAAAAAATAGTTATAGTAAAAAGGAGTATAAAGTGAAAGGAGGGTGGAGAAATAAAATTTTACTAGGAAAAGAAGGAAAGAGCCCTGGGCAGAGATGAAACAGAAAAGCAAGCATCATGAAATGATGCAATTAGAAAAAAGCACAATGAGAAACAGTAAGCAGGGTGTGAAGAAATGGGATCTTCATCCAAAAACTCTGTAGAAGGCAAAGGAAGAAAATGAAAGACACACAGTAAGACATCAAATGTCAAAGCTGAATACACAGAAAAGCAAGTGCTTTATAGGGATAATCAGTATCAATAATACATGCCTGTGACATGGTACTTGATGGCAATTAAAAAGCATTATGCTTCCCTAGTTGATTCTAAATTATTTCTCACAGCCTCAGTGCTCACCAGGTCTATTAGAGGATATCTCCTTCCATGCACATCAACTGTACACAGCCAGACACAGAGACTTAACGTAGGGAGAATCATGAATGTTTGATGGCAGAAAAAAGATGAGAAGACTTGCATATGTGAATATGGCTGTAGAGAAGCAAGGCAAACATAATTATGCAACATGCTGAAAACTCATTTTGGGGTTTTAAAATCTATAGGATATGAATTAAGCTTCTCACATTGCAGCTATGTAATCCTGGTGGAGGAGTCTTGCAGAACATCTAATAAGCTTTTATCTTCTATAATCGCTTACAGTAAGAAGATTCTTATGTTTAGAAAATATATAAGGGACATTCTTTCATATCAGAGGTGGGTTCCAAATGGTTCGATCCAGTCTGGTTCTACTGAACTAGGGGTGGGTTCTAACTTACGTTGCTGCTGGTTCACTGCTTCTCGTGGCGCATGGGCGCGCCTTGTGCGCGCCCACATGCGCAGTAGAAAAAAATCCCCGAACCCCCCCCAAAAGCTCAAAAACAAGATGGCGATGCATGCGCAGTGCCGGAAAGTTGGCTTCTGCGCATGCACAGAAGAAAAAAAAAGAAAAAAATTCCCCCCCAAAAAAAAAATTCCCCCCAAAAAAGATGGCCGCATCCACGGAGCAGAACTGGCTCTGTGACATCACTAGCGGCCTACTACCTACTCAGCAGAATCGGTCCGAACCGGTAAGAACCCACCTCTGTACTGCACCATTAGTAATTTACTGGCACGGTTCACGCCCGCAAGCCAGTTCTTTCATCTTGGATTTTCTTCTGTGCATGCGCAGAAGCTTTCTTAAAGCACTGCGCACGTGCACTCCGCACAAGCATGCATGTGACTGCAGCACACGCATGGCTGCAGTGTGCCCCTGAGCAAACTGGCAGTAAGAAGATTTAGAACCCACATCTGTTTCATATCTGATTTTCTCTGACACCAGATCCGCACATTGCAAAAGAAAAGTTGGTTATAGGGACTCATGAGCTTCTATTGAAATTTTCCATGCTTACAGAGTCATAAATGGGTCCTAGAAACATTTTGGAGATATGACAACTCCACAACAACTCCGGTGACCCTAACTTCACAGTATGAGTTTATTTTGTGAAATTTAAAGCCAAAATGAACATGTATGAACCACATTTACTAATAAAGGAAAATGACCCTTAACAGGGGGGAAAGCCTGCCTCTGATATCAATTGCCAGGAGATCAAAAACAGCTGCCTCAATGGTTTATTTTTATTTTGTAAAAGATGATATGGCCATGGGTACTTTAAGCTACTTCTTATATTCTTATGGTAAATAACAATAGCACTTAAACCATATTTCATATTTACTTCAATCTGACTACACATTTTAAAATGTGGATGAAAAACTGCTTGATTGGGCAGCATCAATATGCACATATATCAAAGCAAACGTTATTTGCCCAGATCTAACGTAGACTGAGACTTGACCTGCCATAAGCTTTTGACTCAAAAGGAGAAACAGCCTAAACTCTGTATTGTAAACAAGTTCCTCATGGCTGAACAGAACCAACAGAAGTTGCAATAGCCTGAACTAATCTCAGGTACACTGGATTCAAAAGTGTTGGGTAATGGAAAGGCTGGTTGTCTGACACAGTCTTTTTTTATATATATATCTAGGGCCCACTCTGAATTATTCTGAATTAGAATATCATGATTTGATCCCAGTCGGTTTATATGATCAGTTCATTAATAATTTGTTTGTATGTAGGCTGGACCTATGATGTGATCAGAGGTAGCCACAGCTGTTTTCTTTGCTTCTAAATCTCTTTCAGAAGTAGTGCTATTTATTATTAATTTCATCTGCAGTTCTCTGCAACCAGGATCTGCCAAAAATAACACCCACACTGGAAAAGGAGATGGATGGGATTGGCTTCATCTGTAATAAACAGAGCCGACACACTTTTTTCTGCTTTGGTCTTATGCATTCTTCAGCCAATAGGTGACAGATGAGAGAGATTTAAAGCAGTGAGTGTCAATAGAAAGTGCAGCAGGTCTGCTTTGCTTCTTCTGAAGTGATGGGGTCAGGTCACAGAGAGAATAAGCAATTGGGAGAAATAAGCTGTATTTGGATAAGTGTAGGTGGCTTAACTCCAGTCACATGAAGCATTTTGTCCCCTTTGTGTTGCAAAATTGAATGTGGAAAAATGCTGAAACTGTTTCCACAAATTATCCACAGCTTAATCTTAAGTAGTAAGATGTTCAGATGGCAGGTTGTTCACTAAATTCCTCTTTTCTGTTCCCTATTCAATAACTGATAATATATGCCTCCTCATTTTTCTATTTTCATATAAAGATTGAAATTGCCATTCATGAGTTTTGGGTGTGCTTCAGGGGTGGGTTGTAAATTGTTTTGCTGCTGGTTTGCTCAGGGTCGTGCCTCGCGCACGCGTGCTTGCACAGCAGGCAAAAAATAGGCTTCTATGCATACGCAGAAGGAAAATTCAAAATGGCGGCGCCCACGGAGACACCGAAGGAACCGGATCTGTACATTATCGCCGAGTTACTAACGGTTCGATAGAACCGGATAGAACTGGTAGGAACCCATCTCTGGTGTGCTTACCAAGTTACGTAATAATATAAACATTTACTCTCCAACAGCAATGGCTGAACTATAAATATGGCCAGAGTCCATTTGGGGAGGAACTTCAGGAGTGCAGTCTGCCTTTAGATGAAGGAATGGCAAAATATCTACAAATTCCTACAGGAATATCCCTGTGTAATTACCTTGACTTGAGAGGGAGTTTACCTTACTTTTCATCTAATGGTATAGTAGAGAGGTGGGTTCTATAGAGTAGGTAGTAACTCCGCAGTGACATCATGGATCTGATTCTGTCGGTGGCTCCATAGGCCACCAAATCATCTTGGATTTTGCTTCTGCGCATGCGAAGAAGCTAATTTTTGCAAATAATATCTGGGCAATGTGTTGTGATCATTCTCTTCTACATTGTGATATAAAAATTGTGGCAAAGCTTAGTCCTGTCTTTCCTTCATGGACCTCCCCCAGCCTCATATTAGAAAAATGCTATTTGAATGTTACAAATCATTAACATTAGTCACTCACTTTTTTAAGTGAGAGAGAATTTGAAACATTCTAGCATGACGCCTTCCAGTGTCTAAAAAGAGGTCAAGATTATTATTATTTATTTAGATCTTTTTAATCCCATCTTTATCATTTTATAGCAATAGCAATAACGCTTAGATTTATATACCACTTCATAGTGCTTTACAGCCCTCTCTAAGCAGTTTACAGAGTCAGCATATTGCCCCCAACAATCTGGGTCTTCATTTCACCGACCTCAGAAGGATAGAAGACTGAGTCCACCTTGAGACAGTCATGATCGAACTACTGGCAGTGGGCAGAGTTGCCTGCAATGCTTCATTCTAACCACTGCACCACCATGGCTCTTATAAATACCATAATTCAAAGCAACAAACATACCTAATATTTCCTCTTCCTCCTATTTTCCTCACAACAATAATCCTGTGAGGTTGGTTGGACTGAAAGTGACGGACCCAAAGTTCCTCAACTGGCTTTTATGCCACTTTCGCACCTCGCACACGTGCTCGCACAGCTTCTGAGCATGCGCAGAAGCAAAATTCAAAATGGTGGCGCCCACGCAGACACCGAAGCAACCGGCTCTGTGACGTCATTGCCGAGTTACTACCGGTTCTATAGAACTGTATAGAACCAGTAGGAACTCACCTCTGGTGTATATACTAATTTGCATTAGCTTATAGTCCTCTGTTCCTTATTTTAGGCCTGATTTTGCTTCTAGAACTGTCAATCTTGCCCAGTCTAAACAAACTCCTTTTAGGGAACATTTGTATATTACACGATCTGCTTTAACTCCTGGTAAAGCTGCTTCTTGATGGGGCTGTTCCCCCCCCCAGTCACTTTCCATGGGGGAAGACAGCACAATGGAGAAAATAAAGATCATTCAAAGAACATGGAGAAAGAGAACTCTTTCTTCGTCCAGGCATTTATGCTTGTTGTGCAGGGTTGTACCCTCTGACCCCCATTAGGTAGAAGGGAGAAAGTATCCATTGTGTGAGCTAAAATAAAAAGAAATATGTAAATTAAGAGGAGAGAAATTTTGTTTACTGGAAATCCAAGATTATTTATTGTGTCATGCTCTGGAAAGCAACAACATAACTATTTACACTGTGCAAGATAGTATGCATTAAAGCCAAAACAGAGAGCAAATAACAGCTGCTGACGCCCTCCTATTACTAGTTTAAACAGCAAGCACTACTATTAAAGGAAAAGCAAACAGAACCAGAATCGCAAAATGTCCCATTTCTCCTGCTCTGTTCCAGTCTGGTAATGTTTTCATCATAATGGTTATTATCTTGAAGGAGGGGGGGGGAAACCCCATCACATGCTTGATGTGAAAGGATTTAACAACCACACCTCCTAAGAGACACATGTGACAGGTTGCCAGTTGCTGCAGCTCACCTAACATTTGCTTGCAAGCACAGCTATTCTTGCTTAGAGGTGGTCTTGGATCGAGAAATATTGAAATGGAAGCCTTGACTCTTCATAGAAAAAGAGAGAAAGAGAGAGAAAGACAAGCTTCATGCACACAAATCAAATTTCAAAAGACCCACAGGATGCCATTTGTGATGTTTCTGCCAGCTTATGAAACAAGGGGAAATCTTTCTTCCCTTTGGTATTGCTGTCCTTTCCTCGTCTCCATATAGATGGACTGTGACTGTCACAAAAGTTGTCAGGAAAAAGAGGGCCAGCCTTGCTTTGCAGGGAGCTAGAGACCAGAAAGATAAGACACAGGCATTTCTAATTAAAGGATATTAATTTTTAAAAAGTGTTTTAGAGATGCATAAAAGGAAGATGTCCAATATTTTCAGTACATATCAGAATAACAGAATACAGAGTTGCAAGGGACCTCTCCAAGGTATATTCCAATCCAAGAATTCTGTGATAAGCCCAAATAAACAGCCAGAAAGCAGCCACAAACTAGGTGCTCATTGCCTTGTTGGGAGAGATGAAAACTCTGAATTCATTCTGGCACAATATGGACGCAGAACTTTTCAATTTGGCAGAATAAGGACAGTTTACAATCTGTGCAAATAAGCTAATTTCATCTTGCAATGTACTCATGTAACAGATTTCTCACTTAGCAACATAACTTCTGGGGTCAATTGTGGTCGTAGGTCGAGGACTACCTGTAGTAATGCCTGTCCTCTGGAAAACCATGCGTTCCATGATCAGATTAGCTCCAACCTTAGTGGTCTTTCATAAAGTCCTCTGTTTTTTCTTTCAAGCATTGGGACCTGAGGGGAGGGAGGGGAGTTGAACCCATAAGTTGAATGCATTTGTGGCTGATTGGTAATTCTTCATTTGTATTTATATTATTTATATTTATTGTATCTTGTGATTGTATTGATGATTTTACTTTATTAGCTTCCCAGAATCATTTATGTGAGATGGGCAGCCATATAAATCCAGTAAATAAATGAACAAACTGGAACCCGCATCTCCTTGCCCGTAGTCTGACATCCTGACCACTGTATACTTTATTGGTTCTCTTATGTTATCGGCATTAATCAGGGTTTCTCAACCATGGCAATTCTAAGTCATGTGGGCTACAACTCCCATAATTCCTAATCAGCATATGATGTAAACCATCCTGAATGTTGGAATACATAGAAAGGAAGGGTATAAAATTAATAACAATAAATAATCATTCATATAATCTGTTACACTAAAATACACCCTATTGCAATTTCCCAGTCATGCATATAGATTCGCACAGCTCTCAATCAATCCTAATGATCAAGAACCCTTAAATTTCTCTTTAAAATTCACATTTAAACTTTCTTGTCGCAGTGATCAAACAACAACAAATGTTTCCTTGCTCTTAATAGTGCGTGGGAATCGTGTTTGTGATGAGAGAGTGTACTGTATATGCTTATTTGAGAGGTATCTAAATGATATTATGGCTGATTATCTCAGCAGCAGCCCCCAAGATAATAATAATATGAAGTGTGGCTCAGTCAGTCAGCTTCTCTCTGCTGACAGTTTCTGTATGCAAACCATCTGCTCTACAGAATTCAAAGAGCAGAGAAGTCTCTCTGGCATCTGCTTGCATCTCTTGGGAAAGATCTTGAAGTCACAGAACAATCTCTCTGAAATACTTTGCACCGTCATCAAAATGTTCACTTATTCTGTCAATATCCAGATCGTATCTCTGACAAGAACTTGTATTTGGCTTCTATCTGGCCTTTCCTGAAGGAATATTATTGGGGCTCTAAGTTCACATAATAAACCATCTTATTGCTTTTTCCATCCCTTCTTTTATCCCAGTAGCATAAAGCCTCATGTGTGAAGGCAGCTATGGTATCCTTGAGTATCTGGTTTTTTTCTCCCCTGATATGATAATTGCTGTGCTATCAACTAGGAGGGATCAATTTGTCCCAGATACAGAGCTGCCCTTGGCTTTATAGGGCAGACTCAGACATGTATCTCAATGTGGCTGGTGATGTTTTTCTGTCATTACCTTGTTTTTAACTCACTTTTAAAAAAAGAATTAGGTATGCTCAGGGGTGGGTTGTAACTTACCTCGCCGCCAGTTCGCCGTCTCCTGCACTGTGTGGGCGCGCCTTGTGGGCACGCGTGCACTGAATCAATCAATCAATCAGAAGCCACACACAAATAAGTATTATATAAATACAATGCATAGAATAGCCCAAAACACACA
>JANHFT010002028.1:155173-166951 GCA_032467955.1 Pseudoxenodon macrops
GTATTGTATGTTTTTATTACTGGCTGTACACCGCCCTGAGTCTTTCGAGAGAAGGGCGGTATATAAATTTAATAAATTTAATAAATAAATAAATAAATTAGTAACATGGTTGTTAAGTGAATCTGACTTCCCCATTGACTTTGCTTGTCAGAAGGTTGCAAAAGGGGATCACGTGACCCTGGGAAACTGCAACTGTCATAAACATGAGTTCGTTCGCAAGTTGTCTGAATTTTGATCATGTGACCATGGGGATGCTGCAACAGTCCTGTGTGTGAAAAGTGTGAAAAATGGCCATAAGTCACTTTTTTCAGTGCCGTTGCAACTTTGAATGGTCACTAAATGAGCTATTGTCAGTTGTGGAGTACTTGTGCTATAGAAACAAGAAAACCTGAGTGTTTTTGAGTAGCTTTCTGAAAGGTCCAGGTGTGGTAGGATTCTGGCTGAACACTTCCCCTCCTTCGTAAGTAACTGTTTTTGCCAAATGCAGGACCAACATTAAAGATAATGAGTCCTCCTGTAATCTCCCTCTCTCCTTAATGCCACTTGAAACAGATTGCTTCTCTCTGCTGCTTGCCAGGGCTCTTCTAACATAGATATCTTGAATTTGTGACTCACAGCAAGCAGAGTCAACAAGAATAATGTAAAAGATAAAAGAAGGACATCTGGCTCAGGCAATTATGTAGTGCCTATCTACACTGAGTGTACATTATGGATACATCAGTGGATAAAATGCAGGTAATATGTAAATGTATTTCAGTTTGAAGAAAATTACAAACATGTCTTTCTTTTGGATATTCTTCATACAAAGGAAAAACAAATATTTGCCATCATAGCAAATAAAGCATATGAAGATTTCTTTTCCTTTTCCTGGAGCTCCAGTGTATTCAAAATCCATCATTCCTTTTAAACGAAGTGAACATGGCTGAGTATTAAATATTGCCCAAAATAAAACTGCTAAAATAAATTAACCACAGGAAACAGCAAACTGGCAAGTGGATTCTCTGATGCATTTGCACACTCGAAGGGTGTGTGTGCTCCTAGGTGGGAGAAAGAAAGTGCACTGGATGGGATTCTAATTTGTTTCTTTGAAGAGATTTGAGGCATGCCATCAGCACCTTGCTAATCACTGCAGATGCTTTGGAAGACTGTAGGTGGAACTGACACATCTTGCGATTGCTGTGAAGAAATGTTCCATAAATAAGAGCTGTCTGGCATGACTTAAGAGAGTGCTAATAATAATATCAAGTATTGTTAAACAGTATCATTCTTAGGTCATGAAAGCAATATCCCACAACAGTTTCCTACCTGAAAGCCCAAATTCCCTAATGCCGTGAAAAGGGAGAGAGGCTTGATAGATTTCTGTTTCAGACGGAGCAAAACAACTTGATTGATCTAATGTAAATAAATAACTTGACAATGAGGATGGCGTCTGCTCTTCATAAGTACATAAACATATAATTGCTGAAGCAGGCAAAGACCTGATGCATAGTGCAGCATTTTGTTTCTCACAGTGATTAACCAGGTATCTTAATATCTGGATGCTTACAAGCAGGAACAATTCCCCTGCAATTGGTGTTTGATGCCCCTAGCATGGAGATAATATTGAGTCCTCAATGATTGCCACCCCTAAGCTGATCTTACCTTCAAACCCTTTTGAAAACCATCCATGTTTGTGGCATTAGCATTACATCAGAGGGTAATTAATACCACAGATTAATTTTGCACTTATAAAGGTCTTTCTGCAATCTCTTCTAGGCAGTTTTCTAGGTTGACTACTAATTCTAGTGTGGTTTTCCATGACTGATGTATAATTTTATACACTTCAGGCTTACTGTCTTAAAATCACCTTTTTCCTGACCTAATGAATCTATGAAGTAGGAAGTGTTTTGACTTGTCCTGAGTGTAAAACAGATAAAGTGATTTTGTTGATCAATAAAATAGGAGTCTGTTCACAGTTCTCTAAATACAATAATAGAAAAACCCATGAAATACTTTTGCAGTGTTATCCTGACAAAGATAGTTATTATTATTACATGAATATTTTGCATTTTGCACAGGACAAATCCCTGCCCTGAGGAAACTACAAGGATGAGATATTAAAGAAAAGGAATGGATGCCAGGAACAAAACAGAAGGGTGTGATAGCAGAATTATAAATGATTTGAGTCAGTTTGATACTTCAAGAGTGTATTGCAGAAACTTAAAGAAAATGAATACCTTAGCACACTTGATGTGCTAAGTATGATCAATCACAAATATCAATTTTCAAGAAGACACACTGGTAAAATTGCTTTTCTCCACTCTATCTAGTCACTTTCCATTTATAATATTTCTCTCCAGGGCATCTTTGTCTTTTTTATTCTGGTTAGTAGATATACATGCATACCACATACTAAGCAATGCCAATTCCTTCTTTTTATTTTCTAAAAACCTGTTTTTTTAAAGATGATGGGACATTCTTGGAAATAAAGAAAATTCTAGAGTTAGATGGCTTGCTTTGCATGACTGTACTGTCTCTGCTTTTGTTGTTTTTAGATATGGAAATACGGAAGAGGGACAGGAAGATATAAGCTTCAGCCTCTCTGATGGGCTGTGGCTCTTTGAAGCTGCTGCCTGTTCAGACTTTGGAAAATACCTGTCTCTGCTTATGGCATGGTTTATCAACATGAAATGTGTTAGATGGGGAGTAGTGGTCGCCCAAGCTGTTCTGGAGAGTTGTCCAGGAGACAGGTTCCACGTTAGTGGGGGCTACAAGCATCTTGGCCATCTTGTAGACTCGAGGCCTGCAGCTGAACAGGAACAGGGCTCTTTTCCTGCTGTCCAGAAGATCATGGAAGTTGTTTGCTTCTAGGTACATGTGAAATCGTCCCATGTATGAGCTCCAGTCCTCCGTTACCAGGTTGAAGAACGACAGTGGGGCGGAGGTGTTGGGGGTGGTTGCCATCCTAATTCTTGGCCGATATGGTGTAGCTTCTAAAATGGCCGAGAGTGCCACGTGGTGCCGTTGTTCTGCAGTCTTCTACTGGGATCCCACCTTCGTTGCCAATGTTAGATTGCGTGAGTAAGGAAGACACAAGTCACAGGAACATTCAGCAACCTTTAATGGCTCCAGGTGGAGGCAATATCCGGCCTGCTGGCAGGCTGCAGGGAAGCTGCTTTTAAGGGATTCCCTGGTCACCTGCCAGCCACTGACGGTGCTTTAATTTTCCCGCCGCTAGTTTACCCAACTAGCGGCGGTGCATGCAAATGAGGTCCGTGAGGACACAACAAAATGTGAGGGAATAATGCACATGCACTCATTTAACCTAAAGATTCCTACGGTATTCAGCCAAAAGATGAAAGAATAAATGCATCTGACTTTAGGACCCAGGGAGTTGTTTTCTTTGTTCTGCTTATGCATGCCAAAGTGTTTTGTATTTTGTATTTCTTGAAGAAAATTCTCCCCCATGCTGCCCAGAACAGTTTCAAAGGAGATTGGGGTATACCATGGAGAACTATGACTAAAAGGCAGTTAAAAAAAACAGCAACACCTGAGCATATGTGTACCTTTGGATTTTGATAAATAAAGCAACATGTGATAAGAAATTGAGTTTACATTGTGATAAATATTCCTCTCAATTTCTCATCTTTGATTTGATGGAAGCGAAATTGTTCTTTCCCACTCACCCCCAAATAAAAATATTTTGGTGAAATTCTTGGTGGCAGAGCGTGGGGTCCCCATATCCTTTAGTTATTTGATGGGTGGGTCAAGTGTCCTGTTTCCCATTTAAGACTCATGTTTCTGCTGTCTTTCCTGCTTCTCACACCTATCAAATGCCAAAAGGGGATGTCATGAAGGTACTATTACTGCAGAGCTCTTTGGACTAGGAAGCTGGATAGCTGGAGAACAGCCACTGAAGCAATAGAGGGATGGAAAAATCTTAGACAATATGTATATTCATGTCAGCCTTACTAAGTAGACCAGAAAAAAAAACATGGCTAGAGAAGCTAATTCTACTTTACTGTAAAGCTATATTAACAGAATCTTGGAAGTCTGAAAGTACAATTCTTCCACGGTCACTGTTACAGCCCTATAATTTAGGGGGGTCGCTCCTCAGTTTCTTGCTCCATCCACCATGCAGCTGTGGGTTATGCTTCCTCTTATCTGACCATCCTTTTTGCCTGGTCTCCTAAGGTCATTCCCACATATCATTATAATTTAAGAGGCCAGTAAAAGGGTTTTCTAAGCACCTTAAGAATAAGGTGGAAACACAGAAACTAGAAGACAGATTTCAATACATTAATTAATTTGGATATTCTAATCTTAAACAACTGTTCTTTAAATATTTTAGGAATCAGGGCAGATTGTGAAGTCTCCAAAGCTATATACTTACCAAGAGAGGACCAAGTGCAGTCTTTCATTAGTGAGGTTATTTTGACAAAGAGGTCTTCAAATCCAAAGTGTTGGCAATATTTTGTGGACTATAAACTGGGGTTTAAAACTTCACTTGATGTTCGGTGCAGCTGAAATGTACCAAAATGAATAGCTACCCTAAGGTTTAAGTCGAAACATAGCAAAAAGCACAATTCATCAGCCATTGTTCCTGTCACTTCAGTAGGGTTTCTTCAGGGGAATAGAGAAATTGCATTGGGCAGGTTGCCTGCTTCCACACCTCCCTTCAGAATGGCCTCATTCCAGCATGTTCATGAATTATTGAATGAATATAGACTTTTTAATATAGTTACATGACCACAGCCCAGACTGGTTCTGTAAACAGTAACTGTTCTACCAGGAATAGCAAGTCTATTCAATATATGGTATATAGCAATGGTTGGTTTAAGAAAGACTAGGCAACTTTACTAATATCACTTGGAGTTTGAATTTCCCTGAAATTAAACTCCAAGAAAGAGCAATCCACTTCTAGCCACTCATTAAAGGGGAGCTCTGGTATTCATCTACAGCCACCAGAGTGTTTCCTTCAAAGAACAGACTAAAGCAAGGATCACCTGGTATCCTGTTTTCCATTTTTATTCTGTTGTTCTATGTACAAAATAAATAAATAAATAAAGGTTAAAGCTAGAATAACCTGATAGCTCTTTTGCATCTCCTATGGCATAGGACCTATGCTAATAACCCACAGTTTTGTTTCCAGAGACTCTGGAAACTTTTCTGCCTTTTGATATACATTGATATAGAAATAGAACATAAATTATTTCCTACTGTAAGTGGTATTTGCCTCCCTTTATCCTTTTTTTTACAGTTAACTGATTAATATTTACTATTGTTTAAAAGATAACATCAAACCATATTTTTATGAGTGATCTAATAAGTGTATATGCTTTCTCAGATTTGGATAGTGAAATTGACTGGTAATGTTCTGGATACAAACTAAACTGGAAATTACAGTACTTTTCCAACCATATGAATATGGGCTTTTCTACAAGAACCCTAACAATGTAGTCTCCAGAAAAAAATAGAAGGATCCTCAGTCTGGGTTTAGGGTGCCATGTTCTCTGACATTAACGACATTTATGTCTTGGAATTCAATTTTATTTTCTCACTTTTATATATTGTACTTTTATATATTGAACTCGCTCTCTGATTCTTATGTAGGAAAGAGATGATTTTTAAAAGTTATTTTAAGATATCTCTTCCCTTTTACAAAACGTCTGATAGGCATTCTTCATTTGGAGATTTCTGCTGTTTAGAATCTTGGGGTGGGTGGGCTCTTTGTATCTCCAGCTATTAACAAGCGGATGCAGGAAGATAACCTGTGTGTTAGCAGGTTATGAAGGAAAAGATAGTGGGAAATGATCCCAGGCTAACAATGCCAACAACTAAAGTACAGCAGTGATTGCAGTGAGATTTTCAACTCAAATCCCAGTGAAGCCAGGATGCTTTTATACATTTGAACTCAAAATCCATCCATAACTCTTCTCTCTCGCTGTGTACTTCCTTTTCACTGCTAATCTGAATTGTTCAAATCAGAGCACCTTCAAGTGGACTTTTCTTCAGCCTGTAAGTTGCATTGTTCTGTCCTGTTTCTGAAACCATTTGAATTTTTCCCCCTCCTCTTCTTATTACAGCTCTTATCATCAACATTATTTGTTGCACTCGACACGGACAGGTTTATTATTTTAATTTCAAAGTCTTGATAGCAGAAATCCATTCTCCTTTTCTGATGTTTCTGGTTTAATTCTGCATAGCTAGTAGGCCCAGCTAGCACTCACCTACTTGTACAATTAATTCCAGCATGAAATCTTCATTAATAATATAATGCAAGATGAGCTTTAGGGAGATTGAGATTGGCCAATACGTTTAAAACTCAACCTAGTGAAGCTGAGAATGTTACAAACACTGCATTTTCTGTCTGCCAGTGAGGATAGAAAGTTGTATTTCTTACCATGAAAGTGAATATTTAAATATTATCAAAGTGGATTTTCTAGGTTGCTGTTTCTCAGCCCTGGCAACATTAAGATGGGTGGCCTTCAACTCCCAGAATTCCCCAGGCTGCCACCAGGGAACATTGTTCTGAGTTAATGAAAAGGGTTGTCATACAAGGGGTCTTCTTCCCCAATCTAATGTCCTCCAGGCAGCATGAGCTTCTGCTCTAATTTTTCGATAGATCATGGCTTCCAAATCTGCAAGGCAAGCAGCTACAGCTGCTTTACCTGATGTGACAAGGGACAGAAAGCTGAGGAGTTCAGCCACTCTGCTATGTCTGCTCTTGCTGAATTAGCACAACTCCTGCTAAATTCTTCATGCTTGCTTAGTTTCAGCAACTAAATTACAACATCTTCCTCAAAAGGCAGTAAATCTTCTGTCAGATGGTTAATATAGCTTAAGTCCTCCCCTCACCACAATTTAGAATGTGCAGGAGAAAGGATGGAAGAGGGTCATCTTTGTGTTTTCTCCAGGGCCATACAGGTGGTCTTGAGCCTCATGAAGTTGTGGCTCCAAGTCCCATCACCTCACTCCTTTAGTCACCATGAATTATACCTTCCTTGCTGGAACCCCTAACTCTACATAGGTATCATTACCTATTAATATCTGCCTGAAGATTCCTCCATAGCCCCATGGTGCAGCTTTCTTCTCATCACTAGTTTGTGACTGAGGCCAGCTGATTCTGGAGGCTTCTGATTCATTATGAAGTAATATTTTTCATTATCTCCCAATGGAAGCCTTCCTATCTAAATGACAAGTGGTGCTTCAAAGCTGGAGCAGCTTTGCCTCCTTTCCACCTGGAGGATAGCAGTGAGAAATATAGAGCTGTCAAAATGGCTCTGTATCACCACATCATGAAGGACAGTGAGTGTGGCAACTGGATGTGGGACTGCTGATGGGGGGGAGAGAAAGGTATTCATGATTTAGTGCATCTAAAGGGGTCCCCTAAGAGAGCACCACTCATCATCCTCACGTCTGAAGCAGAGTACAAGCCATCCATCAGGCCAGAGCAAGCTTATCCTGTCATATTCCATGCCATCTCATAGACTAAAGGAAGACACATCAAGCTGGCCACCTATACATGCCCTAAGACATGGAAAAGGGGACTGGTGTCAGTAGCAGATTGGGTAGCAATAGCAATGGAAGAGGTAGTATCAAGTGTACCTGATCAGCAAAGAGAAAGTGGATTTAATATTCATTTTTTTTGCTAATGGTTGTTCAGATTTCTGTAGCCCTGTTATGGTGGGCTTAGTGGTGTGAGAGCAGGAATAGAATGTGTTCCTTCCTTCCCTCCATTCTTCTTTCTTGCAGCACTGTTATGGTCCTTACTGGAGCCCCAGGCAAAAGAAGGTTAACGGCAGGGGTAAGAAGAGAGGCAAGAGAGAAGTTGGGTCTCCTTGTGCTCATAGGTCTCAAAGTGAGCATCTCCTTGAGTGGTTTCATTAACCTGCTTTATATGAATATTGCAACATTTTCTTATTTAATAACATGCAACAAAATCAGTGTCCTATTCAAAAGTAGTCTCCTTGAGCACTTGGTTTGCAGCCTATTTCCTCCAAAACTGAACTTAAGTGCTTAAGAAAACATCCTTCCCCATTCCACCTCTGTAAAAATGTATCCAAGAAAAAAATAGCTAGAGCGAGGATAATTAATAGAACCACAAGTGCCAGGCCAGATCTTATAGTAGTACTTTTTTTTTAACCAATGGTGATAACATGTATATATCTGTAAGTGTGTAAAGATGAGCATGAGAGATGGTATCACAGAAAATTTTTTTGTAGTCTCACACTGTCAGAGAACCAAGTCACAGTCTCCAGGAGTGTGACTGCCACTCAGTAAAAATACAGTACTGCCTCATTAATATTTTTGTCTTTTATACTTACTTTTTCTGTGCAAATATGTGAATTCCAGTGCTGGGCTGTTGCTGCTGAACACAAAAGACAAGATTGAAACCCAAACTGTATGAAAGTGTGTGACAGCATTTGTCTTCATCTTATTTAACAAACACCTCCTGTTTAAGACAGATTGTAGTTCTCTGTACCATGACATGCAGCTCAGGCTGCATCTGTTTTATGGAAATGTTACTTCCATGTTCAATACAGCCAAAAAGTCTTACATACAAATATTTATCTGAGAATCTGGTTTGCTTTACCCAGGATTTCCTATAGATCCTGATCTCCATGTTTCCTATGAAGAACTTAAGATTTCTAGCTTGAAGAATAACATTTCTAGATTTTCAAGAGCCAAAGACCAAGAACAAAGATACTGGCCCAAATTAACCTTTTGGATAGATAAACTCTTTGATTTCAGTTCATTGGGTTGTATTTTTGTGTGTGCTTATACTTAGGCCTTGTCTTCTAGGGTGTATTTTCATTAAAGTAAAAGTTGTTCTAAAGAGGAATATGTTTATATTTGATTCAGAACAGTGAATATGATGAATTTCCTATAGATTATATGCACACATCTGTATAGATTATATGCACACATCTGTAACCAGGTTAATGCTCTTCATTTAAAAAGCAGTGCTTTATGTTTAGGGGATGAGAAATAGTGATTTGGGAAATGGTCTTAAATACTCTTCTTCAGCGAACTTAAAAAGAGTATTCTAAGAATTATTGTTAAAAAAAGAAACTATTAATCCCCTCTTTCCATTGAGTGTGCTGAAATGCAAGGAGGTAGAGAAAGCTACTTCACTGGCACATATATGCTTCTACTGCCATTCCTTTTACTTTCAGCCCTGTCCAATTTAAAGGCTCCATAAAGCTCCACAGGTATACATCTGTTCTGCTGCAAAATGTATGAGAAAGGACAGCAAAGGCAAAGCAAGAATATTTCTTGGATGGAAGAATTGAAGTTCATGGGTACAATATACAATATACAAAACACTGTTTGGTATCAGTAGTTGTATTAATCATTCTAGATATGGCTTCGAAGTGCCTGGAATGGGAATGAGCATCTTTGGTCTTGTGATTCCCATGTGCAGAGGGCAACAGCACTCTTCAACAAAACTCCAGGAAAACTTTCAAGGATAGCACAGGCTGTCCTTGCTGGCAACTGATCTATACTTGGGAAGAGTGACAAGGCTGATGACATGGCTGAGATGTTTGTTGCCAAATACTTAACTTTATAACTAGTTGGATTCTGTCTATTTTCAGATTGTACAGAGTCTCCTGGTGAATTCATTGTAGTAAAGTAAAGGAATGGAATGAAACACATTTCTTTCAATGTGAATTTTTCTAACTGATGAAACTGTTCTTTTTTTCTCACTGTTCTTGAAAGAGTCACAAATAGATGACAAATTGGGGAACCGCAATATTCAAACAAGAATACAACATATGTGTCCACAAAGACATCCAGCTATATCTGGACAAATGAAGAATAAGATGGATAGATGTCAGAGGGAGAATGCAAAGGTATAATGAAGCCAGGGCAGAACTATAACAGAATAAAATGGACTGAGGCAATGATGAATTCTGTTAGAAACAAAATAACAAACATATAGCCAGATACTCATTTGCCACATCCTCCAAGATAGATGCATAAATAAATCAATTTAGATGACAGAAAGACAGACTCGTGTGTGTATGTGTAATGAGAGACAGAGAGAGAAATTTAGAGTTTCTGAAAGGAGAATTTTTATGAGGTATCCAACCACTTGGAGGATGATTTAGGAAAATAACTTTTTTCCCCTCAAGAAATATGGTCTACATTCAATAAGGAAATATGAATCTAAATGGCTTCTGAAAGACTGCTTGTGTACTAGCCAGCCCAGAATGTTTTGTCAGACTGACACAATCATAAATTAGGTCCAAGGATACTATAAAACAATGTAACTTGGGGTAATTTTGCATGGCAGCTGAAACTTCTACTTTCCTATGCTGCTTCTAGTTGCTTCTGAAGCTGACTTTAAAAATTCCTCTCTGGATTGCAGTACTTTGGCAAAAGTTTGAGTTGATGCTCAGTCTGAACTATGGTCATAACAGCACTATTTCCTTGCTTCTCACCTTTCTTGTCCATACAGAGACAGGTAGTCAGTGTAGGCAAGCATTTCCAGTGATTGATTTTTCCTTTTGGAATAATATCATATTGGGAAGCATAACTCCATTCTAATTTTTAGGATTAACTCCATGGGCACCTTCTGGGATTATCAGTTGTCTGTTCAGCAGAACAGGCCAGAAATTGTTTCTCCAGGAAAGAAACAACCAACAAACCTTGACCTCTATCAGTCCTTCATCTTCAAAGTGACCTCAAGGTGTGTTTCTCTATTCCACTTCTGAAATACAGTTTCCCCTCTTATGTTGTTCTGTGTTTTATTCTCTGTTTCAGATAGAATGCTCTGGTTTGTTGCAGGTTCACCTCACCAGTTCATCCGACCATTGCAGAGAATGGGCTGCCTCTTCAACTAACCCAATGTTTATGGTTCTATCTAATAATTCCTATACCTTTCTTTATCTACACTACTCAAACAGTATAGTGTAGTGGTTAAGACATTTATTTAGCCTAAAGAAGGCTGCCAAGTTGTTTGCAGAGAACTACCAGCCAAGTAAGACTTTTTGACTAACAAATACTGTATAGAAAAAACTGCAGTCAATAAATATTTGCTTGTCAGCCACTAACTGAATGCCTCATTCTGCTCCCTTTTACTTTTACTCAGAAAAAGAGAGAGAAAACCCTGCCAGGGTTCTTGTGTATTCCAGCAGGAAGAATCTCTGTTTCTTTCCAAACTTCTAATAATGGTGTGCTGGTAATTTTGTATTTTGTCCTCTTTACCTGATTATGCCAGCAAGACTCGAAGATCTGGGAGATAGGAGCAAACCAACATTCTCCTCTAGTGAAAGCAGAGGTCGTTCCATCAAATATACAGCACGGATACATCGTTATGTCTGAAATGACATTTGCTGTTTGGAACAACATTTTCTTCTCCACTGATAGAATACTACTGGCATAAAATTATATGAAAATAGTTTGCAATTGTAAGCCATTCGCTGGATACTGTTTGATTAATGGAGGCATATCTTGCCAAAGTACTGGGACTGCATCCTCCTTTGAAAGATTAAATAGTAAAGGAAGCGTAATAGAGGAAGACAAGAGATGTGATCAGAATTGGTAATAAAAGACATACCATAGAACTAAG
This sequence comes from Pseudoxenodon macrops, assembly GCA_032467955.1. Taxonomy (NCBI): domain Eukaryota; kingdom Metazoa; phylum Chordata; class Lepidosauria; order Squamata; family Pseudoxenodontidae; genus Pseudoxenodon; species Pseudoxenodon macrops. The sequence continues at coordinate 166,731 of JANHFT010002028.1, forward strand.
TGAGATAGCAATTGAACAACATACAAGAAAATTGGAAGAATTAGATTGGACAATGCAAGAAAATGAAAGGCAGGCTTATTATGTCGCAAGAACAGTGTGGCAAATCAGTTCAGTTTCCATTGCACTCCCTTGATTCCTGGAATATCTGTCTGTCTGTCTGTCTGTCTGTCTGTCTGTCTGTCTGTCTGTCTGTCTCTGCCTGCCTGCCTGCCTGCCTGCCT
>JANHFT010002028.1:184643-195903 GCA_032467955.1 Pseudoxenodon macrops
AACAAAAAGTTTGTAAATTTAGAATCTTGTGTTTTAGATAATAATAATAGCAATAAATGTGACAGTGAGACAAATAGGAGTAAAACTATTGAAACATGCAAATTATCTTCTCCTTGTTTACTTCTCAGCCAATAGGATGTTTTGGACTCTCCCCAGTTCTACACGGTATGGTCACTAGCAAGAAACTGAGAGTCCAGAAACATGTGTCTAACAGTAGTTTATTTGCCACATATCTAATCACTAAACCACACTCATTCTTCCTCTCAACTTCTGTTTACATTTTACATTTATGAAAGAGCTGTATAAAATGTGCAAAATGATAAACAACTACTTTGTGGGGTTAACTAACTGGGAATTATGACCTAATGCATCTGAAGGATGTGAAATTGGAAAGACTGTTGTGAGGAAAGATGTTGCACAAACAAATCTAATCACTTTGGCATTTTGTGGAAAATATTTTACATATGCCATACAGCCTTAAACATATTTCCTCAGAGGAGGCTTACTCTTTGGGAAAGCATGTAGTAACCTGGCATGTACTATAACTTGGCTGTTCTATTGGGATAAGGCTGCTCCTAAAATGCCTGCTCTATGCCGCCTAAAATTATGTATTATTCTCAGAGAACAAACTTGCACATAACATTAAGCAGTAATGTGGCTTCTTTTTTTCTTTTGCGTAAACCATGTTTTATGGCTTGCGTTGTGTGATCCCAGTCAATTATGATTTCTTGAATAAACCATGGTTAGGCAAACAAGGCCTATCATGGCATAATAAATAAATGATCACAGGAATTGGCCTCAGTACCTATGATTTGTTTTGTTCAATTGCCACAATGGCTTTAGCTGCTGCCTCTTCTTACTGTGTTTCACAAACTATAATGAGAGAATATTATGTGCAAATGCAGCCAGTAAAATTCCATCACCAGTCCAATTGGCTTTTGTACATGGAACGAGGAAGGGTGCTATCTTATTTTTCACCTTCAGCAGCAAATCATGTTAGTCCTGCTCTGCCAGAACAACAGTTAAAGGGATAATAAATTATCAATATATGTAAATGCAACAGTGTTTATTTGGACAGATCGTGCTAAGAATCTCAATGTATTCCTGGAAAGATGACAGGTCCATTGTGAAATCTGCAAATTTTGTCTCTATTTTATGCTCCTTAATTTTATTTGCCTTTAAAGAATCTGGCTATTTGTCTGTCTCACTGAGAAAAGTATTCACCCAGAGACAAGTGTATATTTGTGTGCCATTCACTAAGAATGTTCTCTGATCTTACCTTCAGTTCTTGATATTGAATAAACAAAAGCCAAACAATAAGCCACAAGATTGTATGCATTTTAAAAAATGTATGTTGTTGTTAGTTGCGAAGTCGTGTCCGACCCATCGCGACCCCATGGACAACATTCCTCTAGGCCTTCCTGTCCTTAAAAAAATGTATAAAATATGTCATTTTCAGATGACCGATCAAAGATTATTTGCAGTGTTATGAAGGGCCAGTTTTAACAATTTACACTGTGGCACTTAGATTTTTTTTGGAGAAGAGGGCGTAGTTAATCATGCCATTCTTTTTTTAGGCATCCTTTTCTCTGTATGTCATTTATAGGGTAGTACAATTTGTAATCATTATTGTAGGGTTCACAGATCGTGCTATGCTATGATCTAATTCAATCATGGTTTGGTGAATAAGCCACAGCACTTGGGTTCACTCATAATGTTGGCTAATAAACTGTGTTATGTATTAACTCAGTGTGTGAATCCAGCCATGGAATGACTGAAAAGCTTGTTGTACTGTGGCTTTGCCCACTGCTGAGTGAAACTATTATCCAGATATCTTTAAATTGGCAAATATATATTGGAATGAAATTTATTGTCCTGCCTTTCTTGAATTACTGCAGTTAACTGACCTTCTTCCAAAATAATAGAACAAGCAGGCTTAGAATTGGCAATGAAGATATTAAAGTGATAGATTGGCTTCTATTTTTTAGGATCAACCATTAACAACAAAGAACCAGGCAAGAAATATGTGGCAGACTTGGTAGAGCAGCCTTGGAAACGATTTGTAGATACTATAATATGTGTACAAAGATTAGAATAGTGCAAGTCATAGTATTCCCTGTAACTCTCTATGGAAGAGAAAGTTGGCATTGGAGAAGCAGGAGAGGAAGAGTATTGATATCTTTGAACTTTGGTATTGGAGAAGATGCCTGAGAATTCAACCAAGGAAAAAAAATTGAATCAATGACTCAATGAATCATTGAACAAATGTCCTCTCACTCAGGACACAAATAATCAGGCTCAAATTATCCAACTTTGGATACATTATCCAGAGGGATACCAATCCCTCTGGAAAAGGCTCTAACTAAATTAGGAAATGCTCTGGATATTGTATACTTAGAGACTACATTTCTATTTGATAAAGTAGACCACAGCCTACATCTTGGTAAGATAGAACAATGTAGACTAGACCATCACCAGATAGATTTGCAATTGGCTGACAAACCACACTCAGCATGCAGTCTTCAGTGGAGCTACATCTACATGGAGAGAAGTGTGCAATGGGGTACCTCAAGGTTCTGTTTTGGGCCTAGTGCTCTTCAACATCTTCATAAATGACCTAGATGAAGGGATTGAAGGGACAGTCATCAAATTTGCAAATGGCACCAAGCTGGCGGGATTTGCTAACACTTTGGAAGATGGATTCAAGATTATGAAGGATTTTGACAGATTTGACATTGGGACCTATCTAGCAAGAAGCAGTTCAGTGGTGAGAAAAGTAAGATTCTGTACTTAGCAATAGCAATAGGATTTAGAATTATATACTGCCCCACAATGCTTTACAGCAGCATTCCCCATCCTTTCCAGCTCTGCAGACCACCAGCAGTGGGGGGGGAGGGGATGATTCTCACGCCTGTGCACGGCTTGTGCAAGTTCTCAATTGGCTGTGGCCCAGCAATGGACCATGGACTGGGGGTTGGGGATGCCTGCTTTATAGCACTCTTTGGGCAGTTTATAATGTCAGTGTAATGCCCCCAACAATCTAGGTCACCATTTTACATAATTCAGAAGGATGGAATACTGAGTCAACCTTGAACTGATCAGAATCAAACTTCTGGCTTTGGGCAGTTAGTCTGCAATACTGCATTCTAACCACTGTGCCACCATGGCTCTTGAAGATAAGATAACCAAATGCACAGAATAGGTGGAACCTGGCTCAACAGTAGTGCCTCTGAGAAGGATCTAGGTGCCCTGGTGGACCACTACTTAATTATGAGTCAGTGTTGTGCTGCAGCTGCCAAAAAAACCAACGCAGTCCTAGGCTACATCTACAGAGGGATAATGGGAGGTGATACTATTGTTCTATACTGCACTAGTGAGGCCACCTTTGGAATGCTGTGTCAAATGCTGGTCACTATAATACAAAAAAGATGCCAAAGCCCTAGAAAGAATGTATAGAAGAGCAACAAAGACGATTAGGGCTCTAAATTGTACCATGAATGGCTAAGGGAACTAGGTATGTTTAGCCTAATGAAGAGAAGGCTTCTTCTTCCAATATTCACATGGAAGAGTGGATTAATTTATTCTCCAGAGCACTTGAGGGAAGGACAAAAAGCAAAGACTGGAAACTCATCAGAGAGCGATTCAATCTGGATCTAAGGAGGAATTTCTTCACCCTGAGAACAGTTAATCAATGGAACAGCTTGCCTCCCAGAGTTGTGGGTGCTCCATTGCTGGAGGTTTTCAAAGAAGGTATTTGACAACCGTTTGCCAAGCTGGTGTAAGGATTCCTGCCAAGGGCAGTGAGTTGGACTAGAAAATATGAGGGTCCCTTCCATCTCTATTATTTTATGATAATGCTGGAAAAGGTAGAAGGAAAGAGAGGAGGATAATAAGAACCAAGGTGTACAGGCTGGATTATAGTGGTGATGATTGCACCATTGGCAGACCCGAAACAACAGACCAGGGATCGATTGTAATGGGGAAAATCTATTTATGTGCTCACTAGGAGTAAAAAAACGACTTGATTGCACATAGTAAGTCAAACAGAAATAGGTTTTCCTATGAGGTATATGAATTAAAAAGGGGGAGCAAGGGATATCATGAAGCAGTTAATATCATTTGCACAAATGACACAAATTATGTAATTTTTGCTATTGATTAATGTCATTTGTGTTATGACCTTATAACATGCATGATGTTATTCTGGCTCATGTCTCTCCAACATATTGTCTCTATCTCATCCAAGCCTATGAATGAATCAGCCTTCCAAAATGTCATTAAATCATTTTTGACATCTATTGATCACATAAATAGATCTTCTCCATCACAATGTATCCCTAATGTACAGATAAGGAGAACTTCAGGCTGATTCACTCATAGGCTTGAAATAAGATGGCGACAATGTCGTGGAGACAAAACAGGAAAAATGTTATCAGAGCATCTTTGTGGCATGGTTAGGTGCAACTGAGGAAAGGCCTTTGTTCTGTCATGCTTTATGTGCTTGATTTGCTCTTAATAGTTTAACAATCCTGGAACATATTTCCAAGACGCAGCCACAGAGCATAAAATATTAGTGGTGGTGATTGTGGGGTTGCCAACAAAAGATTTAAATTAAAGAAAATTAATCATACGCTGGGAATAAATCCTGCTTTCCCTTTCCAGGATTCTGAAATATGATGCAGCTGCTCACTATTGCAATTGTTAAATTAACTACAAGATGGATATTTGTTGATCTAGCAGGTAGGAGAGGGATCTAGTGGTAGGAGACCAATCAGCCTTTTAATATATATATATATATATATATATATGTTTGTGTGTGTGTGTGTGTGTGTGTGTGTGTGTGTATAAAGTTTATATGACCATGCTATAGCATTCATGGAATAGCTAAGATTCTTCTTTAACTATAGCTGTAGATTTAATTCAGAATATATGGTATACTGGCACAAGAATATATTTTGTTTTTGGTGTGAGCTTATTTTATTCTCTAAAAAATGTTATTTACTACTACAAATATTTTTCAGCATAGTGACATTATAGCTTCTAATTTTCCTGGGATGATAGTTAATAAGACCAATGTTCTTCCCTGGAAGATAGAGGTATTAATTAATGAGAACATGGCATATGGAACTTAATGAGATTGAATTCCTGTGCTTCTGAATTTATTGGATGCAAACAACGGACTTTTCCACTGATATTATTGATTTCTGCAGTCAACAGGCAGGGAAGTGATACTAAAGCTATATCCACATAAACTCTTAAACTACTCCTCTCCTGTACTCATGTCAGTTTAAATAAGATAACTGGAAAATGATGAAACAGTACACCACTGAATTATTAAAACAACAACAGTTTAGAATAAAAGAAGGTAGGTCAGGAAAATGAAAAAATAGTTATTAAAACGTATCTTCCTGCTGGGGTTGGAATCATTATTTTATTTATTATTTCAATTTATATGGCCACCTATCTTACAGTTCAATCACTTTGGGTGGCTAACAGCAGTTAAAACACAAGGCAAGTATCATTATCATGCTATTAAGGAAAACATGCAGCTGGTATTATTCTGGAAAAGTAGGAAAAAACGTGATCCAGAATCATTCTTACACTTCATAATTTATTGGATTCCAATCAAAATCCGGAGGCTTAGAATAAAGATAAGCACAGCAGGCAGCAAAAGGTGACAGAAGTAGAAAAATATTATTTTGAAAGTAGGGGAGGAAAATGTGTACATTTGTATTGGTGAAGTAGTGTTTCTCCTGTAGTTGGAGCTTGTACTGGCAATGGACCAGCCAGCCAGTACAGATAAGCTCAAAGTCTAACACTCAGTGGGAGATGATGGAAAGTGAGCTTAGCCAATGGTGATATTCAGGCCCAGGGATCCTTCTGGTGACCTCACATGCCTACTTCAAAAACTAAAATATCTGGGACTCACTTACAACTCTGATCCAAAAGGCAAAAAGAATTAAATCCAATAGAGCTAACAGAATCAATAGAGATGGCAACATTAATTTGTTTGATCAGAGAAAGATCAATAACTACATTTATTAATAACTGGAAATACCCTTATGGACTTTTTGTTTTGAAAAAGGGAAAGTTAACATGTGATTTATGGATTTGAAGATTAGAAAGGATACCTTATGGAAAGAAGGAAATTATGATGTAACCTTAGGGAGAATAAAATATAAATGTATCTATAAATACTGTCAAGAAGATTGGAAACTACTTTAGAATCCTTTTTCTTTTCTATTTCTACTATTTTTTTAACTTTATTATTACTTTTCTGTACCGTTTTTAATTCTGTTAACATCTTCAACAAAGATTGTTTTTAATTAAAGGAAATGGAGCTAACAGACAAGGAATACTACGGAGTTAGCCAAACCTATAATAGTGAGTATGTTTTCAGAATTTATGAGAGAATTAGGGATAATTCAAACATATACATTACTGTGTAGTTGCAAGTTCATCTGGCTTTAGCCCAGTAGGTCTTCATAGTGAATAGTGACTTCACAAGTGTCTTTTTCCCCATTAACTGGCAAAATAAGGAACAAGACAAAACAAAAAATTACATTAAATGATCTTATACCTTCAGTTTCATTGACTGAAATTATTGCAGTGAGATTATTTATCTCAGTGCAATAGAGAGTATCTCTTCTGTCTGAGATAGAAGACATTTTGTCATATATGAATGCACATTTTCCCACTTCAAAGTTTCCAATTGGAAAATGGAACACTGCTATATGCTGAGGTTGAACTAGATCTACAAATCAGATCTATGAAAGGAATTTGCAGATTGAAACTGATACATGCAGAATTAATCTGCAAATTAGTATAATTATTCCCATGATTCAGATCCAAGTTAATCAACATTTACCAGTTTTACCATTATATGTGATATTAGATATACTGTAAATCAAAACTATATTTAATTCTAGAATAATATGCTACATAATCTACTGAGATAGAGCATCTTTCTCCACGAACACCTAAACACAGTATATGAACATGTCTTGTCAACCTCTTTATTCTGCTATGAAGTTGCTTTGATTGTGTTTGGTTCTTAGTAATCCCCCCACTTAAAATAGCATCCAAAATCTAAATCTGTTTCAACTGTTTCAAATCTGATGCATTTGCCCACTATCTTATCACTACTAAAAAATGAAGTGTCCCAGACAGGATAAAAAGAGCCTGGTACCCATTGGCTACTTCAGACTGGAATGGGTGTGCACAGTAGCCTTTGGTCCCACCCAATTTCCTTTGGTGCCATTCTTTCTTTTCCTCTAGATGAAAATAGCAGGCTCAGCTAAAAGCTTATTTATTGTGTACTTTGTTTATGTGCTGCCTACTCCTAAAAGCTCTGATCAGCCAACTACCCTGATCTTCCTTTCTCTAGTCTACAAGCAGAGGTGGGTTTCTACCGATTCTATCCAGTTCTAAAGAACTGGTAGTAACTCTGTGGTGATGTCATGGAGCCGGTTCCATCAGTGTTTTCATGGGTACCACCATCTTTGATTTTGCTTCTGTGCATGTGCAGCGTGACCCTGAGTAAACTGGCAGCAAAAAGAAGCAGAACCTACCCACCTACAAGCATGACCAATGAAATTTCTGTACTAAACTTTGGCCTGTAAAGATACGTAGAAATGTATCTTGAGTATAGATATTCTGCTTCTTGTAGGGTCATTTGAGGAGCTTCATGGTAAAATGGGTTTACCAGAACTGGTTCCATGACATCACCAGTGGCTTACTATTTACTCTATACAACTGGTCCGAACTGGTAGGAACCCACTTCTGCCTTTAATGTTATCCTTATGGACATACTGTACATATAATAGCTGAGGTTTTTCTGGTTTGGTGCATAGTCAGAAGGTCATGTTAGAGGGATGCCTATATTGCTCCATGCCTTTTACATAACTTCAAGTTTCTGTTGTATCTTCCATGTTTTTTAAATTATATATATATATATATAACAACTGGGGAAAAAAGCCTTTCAAGATTTTGGAAAAAGCAGAGAAGCATATTATGTAAACACAACCATTCTCTCATGTCCTTCTAGCCCAAGAGTCGTAGACTACTGCCACTGGAAGAGTAAAATAAAGTCCTGACATCTTGATGGTGGCCATTGGTAAGCAGTGAGAGACCTTTCCCATTCGCAGCCAAAGATTGAAAAATATGAGGACCCTGGCCCATTGTTGTGGTGTAAAGAATTCTGGAGTGAGAAGGGAGGAATTTATTAATCTCACCTCTCCAGTTTTGCTGAAATGTAAATATTCAGTACACGATAAGACCTCTTTTGCACTAAATAGCATCCTTATAGAGTTGCTTTTTCTTGGTGTCTCTAGTTCTAAAAGATAATTGGGAAGAGTACCATCTCTTTGTACTTGGTTGAACAAATGATCTCCAGAATATTTCTTCAGAACTTCAATGGAACCTAGAACAATTGTATGCAGGATACGTTTAAAATGAAATGCGAAATAAATAGTAAAATGGAACGGTTCCATTATCTCTATGGTAGCTGTGATTAATGTTTCTCCCAAACAAGATGCCTTCAGTTTAAATGTCTTGAGGAGTCACTCTTGGTCTCTCAGTGGCATTTATTGTTAGTTCCTCCCCCCCCCCTCGGGGGGAAAAATGGTGGGCAAAATATAAGCTGATAGTTCTACTGGTTTCTGATTTGCTTTATTGAATGCATTGCCTATATTAAGCTTTATTGCACTTGATTATTCATAGAAGAAAGAGGATTTTGAATTATAAAATATGTAAGTATAAACCTGCTGTGCTGTATGTGGGATTATAACATTTAGAAGATGCATTTATATACACGTTCATGGAAATCAATCAACATAAGCTACTGTGAGCTTCTTTTTATTAAGCATACTGAATCTTTTCACTGCCCCAGGCTATGTCTCCACTTGCGGATAACTATGACACAAATAGTCCCTGGCAATCTCTCTTTCTTTATTCTGTCCCCACATTGTTGTCTTCATCTTGTCCTCAGTCCAGGGGTGAGACAGGCTTGAGTCATCCTTAACTGTGCCAGTGATAAAAGGAGTATTCTCCTCTTTTATTCTGACATCACCCAAGGACAGTCTCAAGATCTGTTAGGCTTTGTCATCCATTAGCCTGGAGGGAAGTTGTGTAACCTGCAGTGGCTGTGTATTCAGGCAATAGAGGCAACAGGACAATAATTGGTATAATTTTCTGCTATCTCAAGAATGGATGGAATAGAACATAATGCAGTATTGGGCAAAAGAGCACAGAATGGCTGTAAAGAAAGATAATCTTCCATGTATTCTGCAAATCTCCAGCTTTTAATATACTGTAAATACTAGGAGGAAAAAGTATTTGTGTCTGGAAAAATATAACAATGCCAACAATATTGCAGATATTAGACTTGAATAATTATACTTTAGAGAGCTAACAAGTATGCTTCTCAAAGAGATGTTCTTAATCCATTCAATCAGCATTGCAACCTCAGGGGAACTTTCAAAAACCAATCCATGGTTTTGCTTGAGAAGGTCAGGTAGTCCAAAGGCAACAAAAAAGCAAACAAAAAAGTTGTACTTTTTGTACTTTCCTGGATTTGCCAAATAAGCATGTGGATGGTAGAACGGAGCTATCATCTTAACTTGATGGAATGAGACTTCTAAGAAAGTGGAATTTCTTTGTAATAAACAGTTTCATTTCTCCTCTTCTCCCTGAGCAAAATGTTTTATTCTTTTTTTTCTGTCTTCTTCAGAGAGACAGCTCATGTAAGCATATGCCTGTGCATGCCTAGGTGTGTTGTATTTACAGCTGACAGCAGACAGATAAAAGTACCGTACAGTTCCTGTTAGTGCAATACTAAAACAAGCCAGAGAATAACAACAGAAAGTTTCTCCTCTTTGAAGGAAAGGAGCTCATATGAGAAGCTTTTTGATTTCCATGACAACCTTAAAACACTATCAGTAGTAATTGCTGAATTGCCCAAACATATTAGCAGCAGAATTTGAAGAAAATACGTCTGTGTTTTGCAGCCTTTCCAACTGATTTTTAAAAGAAGAAACTACCAAGTTTAATTTGATTGTCCTTATATTCATTTCCATTACATTTGTTAGGAGTGGTTTAATTTGAATTCCTATATCGAGCAGGGGTATTGGTGGATTCAGTGGCCTAAATGGTTTCTTTCCAATGTATGATTCTGTAATTTTGCAGCAGTGCATGACTCATGAGTCCTTTGGATAAAGGGCTTACAGGCACTGAGAGTGATTGCCATGTCTTATTGATCTCTAATGATATGCTAGGAGTGATATCAACACAGCAATGGCTTGGCTCTATCTGGAGAGTTTGAAGACCTAGTATATGCCTGTTGGTGTATGAATGAGTTGTGGTGTTTAGTGGTGTATGAATGAGCACCTTAGTAGCACCTTAGTTACAATTTCATGATTATTTTTACATTTCTTTTGTATTCATTATATTGGACAACTAGTGTTGTTCCCCAATTCTACTATCTGCTGTTTTCTCTTCACTTGCATATAACTATAGCACAAAGATGCTTTGGCAACTTATTTTTTCTGCCGTGTCCCCATGATGCTTCCTTTATCTCACCTCCAGCCTACAGACAATCTGAAGCTGTATAAAGTAACATTTTATGACACTTTCTAAGCTTCTAGGAAAGTCGGTCCTGTTGGGTGTTGTCACCACATGCCTTAGAGGAAAATCAGTTAAAAGCAAAACAAAGATACAGTAGCAGAATAAGAACCAAGAACCACTGACAGGGCAAGCCACCAGAACAGTGATGGCGAAACTATGGCATGTGTGTCACAAATGGCACGCATAGCCATATCTGAGGGCATGTGAGGCGTTGCCCTCTGTCAGCTCCAGCGCGCACACTGGCCAGCTGATTGTCAGCCTTCCGGAGGGCAGGGGGGAGGCTCTTTTCATCCTCCCCAAGCTTCAGGAAGCCTTCCTGAAACCTGGGGAGAATGAAAAATGGCATAACGGGCCAATTGGAAGATCTGAGGCTTCAGTGAGACCTGTACACATGCGCGCAGGAGGGCAGCATGGGGGCATAATGCATTGCATTAAGGGTGTGGGCACACTTGCATGCAACCCCCCTGTGCTCCCCCTCACTTTTGGCACATGATGGTACAAAGGTTAGCCATCACTGCACTAGAATATGAATGGAGCAGGGGTGAAATCCTCCCGGTTCTGCCCGGTTCTATAGAGTAGGTTGCAAGCAGCTGGTGACATCATAGAACCGGTCCTGTTAAAACTGTTAAATCTGTTA
>JANHFT010002028.1:203718-215723 GCA_032467955.1 Pseudoxenodon macrops
AGAATTCTATTCTATTCTATTCTATTCTATTCTATTCTATTCTATTCTATTCTATTCTATTCTATTCTATTCTACATATGACCCATCATCATATCAGAACTAATCAGTCATTGTAAAAAGGAGAAAGGCAAGTAAAATATCATTGGTGTACTTAAGAATAGTAACAATCAGAAAGCAGAGTTAGTGTATACATAATCCTTTTTCTGTCATCTCATTTCTTGACATGGAAGCACAATAATTTATTTAATTATTCAAATATGATGTCAGAGACAAGTGTATCAAGGACAGATAATGCCATTCAATGTAACAAGAAATGGTATTACTCTACAAATTATTGCAAGGACAAGGTTTCCTGGGAGAATGAGTTTTCCCTTTTACCAATTTCTAGTCTTTTAATAGTACTATTATCTGTATAAAAATTATTATGGTTCCCAGGAATTGCTTCATAAATATATTTCCAAATTTAAGACAGTTAAATTTTGACCAACACTGGCTATGACCTTGTGAAAAGCCACACACTAGTTCTGACCTTTCACAGCAATTTTTAATATGCTTCCCCCCAATTCACTTGAGGGATTTATTTACTACGCCAGTCACATTTTATAGCTCCATTTATCTCCTTCGCTCTTCTTGCCAAGCAAATCCAGGAAATCAACTTTGTGTCCTGGCCTCCAGGAATATGCAAGAGGATATTACTAGGCATTTGGGCAAATTAATGTATAGCAGTATTATTATTTTTGTTAGCCTTTTAGAGAATTGCATCAAGCTTTTGAAAGGATTTGAAAAATCCTGCTGAGAACTGTATATTGTATACTATAACTATATTAAAATTTTAATATAATATACTATATATCATATACTGTATAACTGTATGTTGATTGAGGGAATGAAGGAGATGCAGAAATTGAGTGATGATGAAATGAGCAATGGAAGAGATACCTTATTCACTCCTGAGGTAAATCAGTTTTCTTCATTCTAGTGAGATCAACTAGATATCAGCTCCCATCATTCCTGGCCAGTGAAATCAAATGTAATAAAGAATAATATGCAGAAAATAATCTGTGAAGGTCCTGAATAAACCTGAATGTCCCCGCTGTGAGGGATTTCCTGGATATTCTATTTGGGCTTGAAAGTCAAGATAGCCATTCAGTGGCCAAACACAGCTAATATCTATCCCATCATCTCATAGTAATCCAGATTTTTGTAACCCTGATATAGCCTTTCCTTATCCCCATACAATTTTCAGTTTTCTACCTTTAGGAAACCTCTAACCTCAACAAATGTTTACTACTGAGATGTATAAATATGAAACATGACAGTTTCTCTGACCCAAATTGCTGAGTTCAGAATTTGTCCCATATGAGAGTTCACATTCAGGGCAGAGGTGGGATTCACTTACCTTCCCTACCAGTTCACAAATGTGAGCGTGCACGCTCTCATTTCACTCGCATGTGCCCCTTCTGTGCATGCACAGTGCTCGCGCATTATATCTGGGCGGGTAGGTGGAGCCTCCTGCAGTCGCTGCTACCGGTTCTCCACCCGAACCGGAGAGAGCCGGCTGAATCCCACCTCTGATTCAGGGCACTCCCGTACAAGAGTTCTCCAATCATTTTGAAAGTGGCTTTAAACTTCTAGCCTTTCATGATATCTGCAGTGTTGGAAAGCTGACCCAATTTATTTCAGGCTCAGCTATGGTGTGGTGTAAATCACTGCAGAACTAAACATCTTGGTTGCTATTTTATGCTCCTGTAGTTCTGTTTCCACATTGGTCTTCTGCTGCATTCTGAGCTTTTGCTAGCTTGATGTTTTTGCAGCTGCCTCTCAGTAGCCCAGTTTAAATGGGCTTCAGTTGACAAGTTATTTCATCAATTTTCCTCTTCTCTTCAACAGCTTACCAACTGCCAAAGTATTGAGTCTTTTTCTTTTCCTTTTCCCCCCACGAGTATAAGGAAGGATGAACACAACTTGCCTTCAGCTTGCTTTTATGACTTTGGAAGGTAAAAGCAAAAAAATATCTAAATAGAGCTAACTTTCCTTTGGATAAATATTGTAGCAGAAGGCTATTCACTATGATTTTTTTCTCATTGAGGAACTCTTGGTAAGTATCTTAGGAATGAAATGGCGCTTTTAAAAATAACGATTTTAATATATCTGACTCCCACAGCATATCATGTATGCCCTTTCATATGCAAATAAGAAACTTCCCAGGGCACCATGCATGGCCCTTCTTTGATCTACCGATGTTAAGGTCTCACTTATAAAAGTCTTCATAATTATATTTTTGAATACAGTCTTGTGGTTACATAAATCAGAATTCTTCAGTCAATCACCTTTCTGAAAGTTTAATTTCAAGACATGTCATTCAGAACACTAGGAAGTTCTGCCTGTGCTTATTACTAAACTTTTGCTGTTCATAACTTAAGAGATAGCTTCAATTTCTGGCCCTGATTCTTCATTGGTAGCCATTGAATCCTCCAGAGATAACCATTTCATTAGTTTCAGTAGGAGGCATTACTTTTATTTATGGGACTTTCTATCTCATTCACACTTGACTCAAATTAAATAATATATATCAGTGTTTCTCAATCTTAAAATGGCAACTTTAAGATGTGTGGACTTTTAGTCCAACATGCTGGCTGGAGAATTCTAGGAGTTAAAGTCTACACATCTTAATGTTACCAAAATTGAGAAACACTGATATATATGATAAAAAGCAATACTATAAAGTGATATAATTATTGTGATTTAGTAATTATAGCAGTACAATTATATCTTCCATCACCATTCATTTATATTACATCACTCTAAGCAGTGTGGTCAGGATTTAAGACCTAGATTCTGGAACTGCTAGATCTTAACTAGTCTCCAGAATATCAGAATATCACTTTGTTCCATAGAAGAATCTCCAAAAAGATTCTTCTTCTCATATGGTGCTACCCAGAACTGGTGGTTTTTCAAATTCTATGTAGCACTTTGTATATAATAACCAGCACTTTAATAGAGTTTTATGCAAAATAACTGGTACCCTAAACTGAAAACAAATTGGTGACCACAACAATAGTGTTGCATGACAACAATATATCTGACTTACATGTAGCTACAAATATCAGTTAAAGTTTTTGTATTATCCTTAATAAGAGCTAGTTTGTGTGGAATGAATTGTAGTAATTCAATGGAGTGATGAGAAATGTGTGTTACTTGCATCATGGACAAACATAAGGACTTAAAAGTTTCTCCTGAACTGAGTTGAAATGCTAAATTAATTATCAATTACCCTATTCAGAGAGCATTTCCTGAGGATTAATGACTGTCTGGAAAGACTTTAATGACTAAGATCCATCCAGAGATTCTATTAACTCAAGATAATCACTAGACTCCAACCCATGCCAAAATCATTGTTACTATTTTCAGATGCATTTTATATTTACATAAAATGGCTCAAATGGATTTTTCTCCTTGAACAGATAATGATGAGGTTATAATTGTTCTCTGCAGTATCATTTCTTGATCAATGGATGTCCTGTGCATTAGTGAAAAAAAACTATAATAATTTCACCTGTTCTATGTGGATTGTAAAAACTGCCATAGAAGTCTACAGTGGAGATCTGTTCTTTTCACCTCTCAGATTATTTATATTTACATTTATATTCAATCATTGATTTAGAAATGGCAGCTACTAATAGATTCAACCACTATTAATAGGGGTATGTTGCCAGTAGTGAGTTTTATGAAATACAATATAGAGTGTTAATAAAGAATTCAATAAAAGTAAATGCCAAAACAAGTTTTGTTATTGTTAGTATATATTTTTCCAATAATTAAATTTCTCTAATCAGAGTACAGCATTACTAAAACATTAAAAGTTTCTAAAAGTTTTGAAAGGAAGGGGAAAAATAAAATTCAATTAATAAAAATAATTCCTTTCCCTTCTCCTCCCCTATCATTCTACTTCTTGTTACAGTAGCCTAAGAAGAAAACAAAACTTTCCCAGCCAGCTTGGTTAGTAGGTCCCGTTGGTTCCATCCCAGGGGTGGGTTCTAAACTTACCTTGCCGGCGGTTCGCTGCCTCCCGCGCTGCGTGGGCGTGCCTTGCGTGCGTGTGCAGTAAAAAAAAGACCTGAAAAATAAAAAAGAGGTTGAAAATAAGCTGGCGATGCATGCGCAGTGCTGGAAATTCAGCATCTGCGCATGCACAGAAGAATTTTTTTTATTTTTTAAAAAAGAGGTTGAAAATAAGATGGCGACGCATGCGCAGTGCCAGAAACTCGGTTTCTGCTTATGTGCAGAAGAAGAAAAAATCCGGGGGGAAAATATAAAAAACTGTATAGAGCTTCTCCATCTTTGGCTGCAGAGCATATAGTCAATCTGATTTCTGTGTTGACTGTCTGGTGATGTCCATGTGTAGAGTCATCTCTTGTTGGAAAGGAGTGTTTGCTATGACCATCACATTGTCTTGACAAAATTCTATCAGCCTGATTAGGATATTCTGCATTCGCGAAAAGTTTTTCTTTACATCGCAAGAGATTTCCTTGCAAAGCCTACCCGAAAGAGAGGAGCGGGAAAAAGCCAGACGCTGCTAAGGTGAGCGTCTCACGGGCAGCCCCATCTCCTCTCCCACCTGCCACCCACAAACTGCAGCCCACCACGAGATGCTCGTCTTACCTGACACTTGTAGCCATCACGTTCCTCACCTTTGTGTCCGGAGGAACCCTTTGTGAAAGAAAACATCTTGCGAGTTCGAGATTGATTGAACTCGCGAGAGGGTTTCTTTCGCAACGGGCAATCTATTTGCTGCGTCCCAAGTCTCAGCTGGGCTGGGTCTTCTTTTGTTGCCTTGCACAGGTGAATGGAGCTGGAAAGCAGGTTGGTGGGGTGGGAAGAGAATTGGGATTTTGCAGTATCCTTCCCCTGCCACGCCTACAAAGTCACGCCCACCAAGCCATGCCCACAAGACCAGTAATTTTAAAAAATGAATCCCACCACTGCCCATCACCAACCTTTTTGATAACTGCTTGTGTTGATGAAGTTGTGCGTGTGTATTTGGGGGTGGAGACAATTTGCCAATTCTGATTAAAAGAAAGAAAGACACCTATGTGTTTCAAACACACTTGAATAAAGGCATCTTGTGAGCACAATAATAAAATGATATTTGTTTCTACTGCCTTGATTCCAAACATATTTAATTGGGGTCAAATGAAAGAAAGAGTGAGTCACCTTAAGGGGAAAAGAGGTCATTCTTTCTTTTTTCTAACCTGAACATATTTCTGATGGAGGTCTATGTTGACAGTAAGGTCCAACCTTGAAAAACAAAAAGGAAAATTAGATCTCTATGTGCTTTCCTTAAACGGTGCCCTCCTCTTGTCTCGTCTGCTCTCTTTACAGTTTTATTGCAAAGAAGGTGCTCCAACTCTCTGACCTTTTAGTTGTCCTTTCTCACACATTTTCTTCCTCCATTCTGAGAAATTATTCAGTTTGTTGAATTGCAAATGTAACTGCATCAGATATTTACATAAAGACAATATGATGCCACTTCAAAACAATTTTTATTGAGGAAGTAGCGTTCCCCCCCCCACTGTTACTGTATTACTGAACTGAGATTTTCACTGAAAGCTATAAATGGCTGTTGATATTTTGGCTCCAGTTTGTATCTTTTTAACCTTGTCCTATCAAATCCCACTTGCCATTTTATTGTCACTCGTTCACACAACTAGGAGTTTCCCCCTACTCCCAAACAACTTTCAAATACCTCCAGAAACACACAAATTAACCATCAATAAATATTAGGGTTGAATAAAAAGTAATGCCAATACTATAAATTGCCAACAGATGGCAATACTGAGCCATTAGAAACTCTGATGTGTTCTTTGGCATTTGTTCTTTTACTTTAGTTGATGGAAAATTGATACAAGAAAAGGTTGTGTTCCTGTGCATGAAATGGAAGCCTATAGTGTTACTCATCACATCATCAGGGCACTTTAAGCAATCCACCACAGTTGAATTTTCAACTGTCAAAGAAATTTCTCCAATGGAAATGTACTGCCAAATGCAGGTTGTTTATGGTAATGATGTTGATATGAGTACTATATGTCACTGAGCAAAAAAATGTAAAAATGGTGAACTAGGAAGACCTAATTTGTACAATCAAGAATGAAATGGCCAATTTGTGATAGCAACTGACAAATTTCACATGGGAAAAGTTGATGAACTGATTAAGGGCAATCAGTGGATCCTTCAAAGGGAAATTGCTGTCAAGCTTGGCATTTTTTTAAGAGTATGTGGGTCACATTAGTGATGTTCTTCAATAATAGAAGGTTAGTGCAAGATGGGTTTCTTGCATGCTGATGGTAGAGATGAAAGCTTTAACAGTTGAAATTTCCCAGCAATTATTGTTATGCTACAAAATTGAAGGTAAAATATTTATTCATAGCATCATGACAGCCAACCAAACATAGCTTCATCATTGTGACCCAGAAATGAAGTAACAGTTCATGGAATACTATCACAAAGTTTTACTTGTGGTGAAGTATTAAAAACCTGAATTTCAGCAGGAATTATAGTTTTTGAGGGATACAGCTGACATTATTCCATGAAATTGGCACCATTATCAACTCAGAGTGCCACACTGCAATGTTCACAGCTTTGAAACAAAAATTAAGCTTTATGAAGCTTGTCCATCTTTGGAAATATTGTATATAAAATGGTTTTGATTATGCAAAGAACCAAATTCAGGTAACAAGAATGGTCATTTCAAGGATTTCCTGCTTTATTTATTAAACTGTTATTTATGATACCAGAGGCATTGTTTTTCATACCATTAAAGAAATGGAGAGATTTCAAAGGAATGTTTTCTAATCTGAACCCAACTAAGCAAGGAAGCTCACCAAAAGATAACCTAGCTTTGTGAGGACTAGTCTGCTACATAGTCAGTGGTGCATGCAAAGGGGTCAACAGCTGATTCTAACTGGAGAGATGTTCTTCATCTCTAAATCAAGTGCTTTCAGTTGCCTGACCCTGCCATAAAACTCCCATGGTTGCTTAACTCAACTGTTTGCTTAATTTCTTATTGCCCTGACTTCTTGTTACAAAAGCTGAGTTGCTTTCAACCTTCTTCTCATTCATAGATAATGCATGACAAGATTGAGATGCAAAATGTAATTCTATGAGAAATACCAGCCTCTGAAGATATCTGTGTGTATTATAGCTAGGGACAAACCTAATAATCTCAACACAAATGGGCGAAGGTTCAGTAATCTTTGCTATCATTTGGAATTTGATTTTTAAATTTTCTATACAATAACTGTTAGGGCAGACCATAAAATGACAACTGTAAAATATATCTGCAATGTATTTTAATGCCATGCAGGCTAAAATCTATAGACTGTCAGAGTGCAAATCTGCTGTATAGGTTAGATTAAGCTTTTTGCACATACCTGTAGTTGTGGATGGGGTCAAATACAGGGCTTCTTCCTTGCCCATAAATGCCATCCTTGAGCCACTATTCTTGACTGCTGGACTACTTTTCCTATGTGGAAAGAAACATACTGATTGGTCTTTAACTCTCTCTGCACCAAGAAAGGCAGCCTTATTCTCCTGCAGAAAAAGTAAACAACTATTCATGGCATGTTTTGTAAAAAAAAGAAAAGAAACTCAGGTCCAAAATGTTCTTTTTTCTAATCCCTGAGGAGGATGAATCTCACCATTGCTCAGAAAGACAGCACACCTGATGGCTGAACCAGTGGATTCTAAAGAGCAGCTGATCAATGATAGTAGACTCCACTGTCAGAAATACTCAGTTGCTGAGCCCACAGGGATAATGGGCTGATTTTCTCTGGGCTCTTCCTGAATTAAAGTGCCACCTGCCAGACAGAAAAATCAGCCAACCAAAATGAATAAATAAATCCTGTCCCTATTGCCTGTCCCTAATCTGTTGTAGTAATGTTGCCAAACAAAACACACAAAAGGGGTAATCATACCAGAGCCTTTCAGTGATGGTGCCTTTTATAAAATAACAGAATAACAGAGTTGGAAGGGACCTTGGAGAACTTTTAGTCCAACCCCTTTCTCAAGCAGGAAACCCTATAACATTTCAGACAAATCCTGTTCTTAAAATGTCAGGGCATTACGTGTTATATCATCAACATTGTCAATATTACTATATTGAATTTATTTTGTATTTATCAACATTATTGATGCTGGGTTTTTCTGTTTGTTTCTTACTTATACTCTTCTCTGTATGGTTAGTTTGTATATATATATTTATTTTTATAAGCATGTTTTATTGTTTATACACTGGCTACATAGACAATATCTTGGCTTAGTCAAGATATTGATAAAACAATAATTAAAATACTTATAAACTTACTGAGGTATATTTGTTTCATGTAGCACATTAGGAAAAAAATTACATATTTCAACCCCAGGCATGGAATATTGTATTTTACAACTAGCCAGTATTGCCTATATTGTCAAAAGAAATGAGGAAAAAAAACATTTAAGTATTACTTGTTTATGGTTTCCCAGGAAAAATGAGTGTTTAAGTTATACGATAGTACAAATGATACAGTATTTATGTTTATAAAAGTTGTAATGTACTAGGTTTTAAACATAATGATTCACATCCTTTTTCATGTGGTTTATGATCCTGAATTGGATGATGCCCAATTTTAAAATGGATTGCTTTGGAAAAGCAATAAAGCTGCAATTTGCTCGTGAGTTGGAGATGTAGCCTTTCAGAGGCTGTTTGAATCCAACTCCTGCTAAAAGCCTTAATGGGTTTTCTCACAATATAGTAGTATACTGTACTATAGGTGCCCAAATGATAACAAGGCTGCCAAGCACATTGGCATGCAGGGAACAGCAGCAGGTGTGGTTGTTTGGGAGGGGAGTCATAAACATCCTGGCATCGTTGGACAATCAATGTCAATTGCATAATTTGCATCATTGGAGCAATGACATCATCATAATAAAATTGTCTGTAGTAGCATCCCTCTCCAAATGTAGTTTCGGAGGGTTTAAGAAAACCTATTCTATGAGGTTCCAAATCACTTTTTTGTTGTTTAGTGTTATTCTTCTTTCTTATTAATGAAATATGTAAAATTGAAATGATGCTGAAATACAAAAATGCATAATCGAAAACATTATTTCAAGAACTGAGGTGGCGCAATGGTTAGAATGCAGCACTGCAGGCTACTTCAGCTGACTCCTAGCTGCAGTTCAGCAGTTCAAATCTCATCGGCTCAAGGTTGACTCAGCCTTCCATCCTTCCGAAGTGGGTAAAATTGGGACCCAGATTGTTGGGGGCAATACGCTGACTCTGTAAACCACTTAGAGAGGGCTGTAAAAGCACTATGAAGCGGTATATAAGTCTAAGTGCTATTGCTATAAAATTCATCGTAGCTATGCAAGGGGTAGACTCTGTACTGGGAGGCGTACAGAATTATAAACAGACAAGCTAAAACAGCCTGGACTAAAAACTTCCATTGAAGTACAATGCAAAGGTCCCTCTGTCCCAAACAACCCAACATTAATCCCAGACCTGAGATCAAAACCAGATTTTAAGGGTTTCTTGGAACCCCAGGAAAGTAGGTCCCATCTTA
This sequence comes from Pseudoxenodon macrops, assembly GCA_032467955.1. Classification (NCBI taxonomy): domain Eukaryota; kingdom Metazoa; phylum Chordata; class Lepidosauria; order Squamata; family Pseudoxenodontidae; genus Pseudoxenodon; species Pseudoxenodon macrops. The sequence continues at coordinate 213,315 of JANHFT010002028.1, forward strand.
TGTTGGGTGGGTGCTGTTACAGAGAATAATGCCAGTGGTTCCCAACATGGGGCCCTCACTCCACAGGGGGGCAATTTGATTTTTAATGGGGGCAATTCGAAAGTGTGTGGTGTCTAGACTCTAGACCTTAGCAATACTTTTTAATATATGCATAGACAAGACTTGAAGAATTATAGGTCAATGGGGGGGGGCATCAGGACTTTAGAGACGCTTAGGTGGGGCATGGCCAAAAAAAGTCTGGGAACCACTGTGCTAGACCTAGAGGGCACATTTCCTAGATTCTACAAGGAGGCAACATTTAATAGAAGATATCTGGAATGCCCCCCACTCTGCCTGAAACAACAGAAGGAAGGTCCCTCAGATTATTAGGGTTTATACCATGCAAGGCTTTAAAGGCACCTTCGATTGCCTCTGGAAGCCAAACATCTCACCTAGCAGTAGTGGCTCATGAGCATCACAAGAAGTGCCCATTACTGCTTGTGCAGATGCATTTTGAACCTGCTGTAGCTTCCATATGGTTTCCAAGGGGAGGCCTGCGTAGAATGCACTGCAATGAGTGCGCTCACTGCATGTACATATTTCCTGTGCTTCTTGTCAAGATAGTATTTAATTGGAACATAAACTACAATGTGGGCTGAAGAGAAAAATTACTTTGAAAGAAAAAGAGCATGTTTTATTGTCTCCAGGGAATTGAGTTTTACAGGTTTGTGGTGTACAAAGTGATCATACAGCCAATCAGGCTTGATAGGATTTGAAGCAGTACAAAATCCCTGACAACAGTGATTTGATAGAAATGCTAATAAGTCTGGGAAAAAATGGCAATAATGACTCCTTCCATATCAAATTCTCTAAAAGAAATATTTTTCATCATTGCCTATACTTTATTTCTTTTGTTGTAAACACCTACGATGGAAAAGCTGGGTGGCAGGGGATATTTAATCTTTCCAGTACTTCTGTTTCTCAGATCTGTATTATCCCTAATTCAGTTGGAACTAGAAATGCAGCAGGCAAAAAGATACTTGTGAAAATGTAGTCATCTTCTTCTTTAATATCTCAAGTCTAATAACATTGTCTTCAAGGAAGCTGGAATTATTTCTACTGGGAATTATTACAGGGAATGGAAAAAAAGAGAATAGATACATAACATTCCACATGATAACTGCAGCCAGGATTGTTTACGCTCAAAATTGGAAAAGTGAAAATATCCCCACTAACTAGTACGAAAAATTTTAGAATGTGGCGAAATGAGTAAACTTACAATGGAGATACATGACAAAGAGGAATTAGAATTTTATGAAATATGGAATAAGTGGTATAGGTGGCTGGAGAACAATACAAAATTTAAACATTGTCATAAAATACAATAGAAAAAATAATAAAAGTATGTAAATTCAACGATTCACTTATTTTTTTGTAGATGTATGTAAAGATGGATGTAACTGAAAGGAGTTGGAAAGTTAAAAGAGACTCAATATAAGATGTATATAGGAATAGGTTTAAGTTAAAGATAGAAACGGAGGAAAATCTTTAAATAATAGCAAAACCGTTTAAGAAAAGCTGTAAAAAAGAGTATATGTACATATATACTAGTGTTTTTGTACTTTTGTTAATATGTTTGTTGTTTGTTTATAGTTTGTAAGTTGTTGTATGTTGATTTAAAAAAAACCTAATAAACATTATTTTTAAAAAAACATTGTCTTCAAGGAGGCACTATGATGACAAATGCGTAGACTTCCCTCTTTCAATTCTGATCCTACAGGAAAAACCAGGACTCTCTTCGATAGAACAAAAAAATTGGCGCTCTGATCACAGATTTTCCATGACATGCCTCTTTCCATCTCAGTGGCAACAGGGAGGAGAAGAGCTTGTATATCCTAGCTTCAGGAAGTACCAGACTGGAACTAAATCATCTGCTGTTCATCATCTATACTTTTTTCTCCAAGCTTCATAGTATGGCTGTTGCTTAGCAGGAAAAAGTACAAGTTCAGTTCTCCCTGTTTGCAACATTCTAGGATTCAGATTCAGAAGTCATTTTAATGGTCAATTTTGGAGTGAGCATTACTCCAAACAAAGGACAATATTTGTAGCTCAACATCTGCATAAAAACAACCAGGCTCAAAAAGCACTAAGAACCCCTCATTACAGCCAGTGTGCCGTAGAACCAGAGAGCCAATTTAGTGTAACGGTCCAGCTACTAGGCTATAAACCAGGAGACTATGGATTCTAGTCTTGCCTTAGGAAGCTAGCTGGGTGACCTGGGGTGAGTCACTTTCTCTCAGTCCTAGGAAAGAGGTAATGGCAAACCACTTCAAAAAAAAAAACACCTGTTGCCAATAAAATTGTAGGACCTAAGCCAGGCAGCCACAAGTAAAAAACTGGTGCATCCATTCTCTCTCTCTCTCTCTCTCT
>JANHFT010002029.1:12946-29108 GCA_032467955.1 Pseudoxenodon macrops
ATCAGGGTCACCACAGTCCTTTCAACAGTTCCAAGAAGGCTCCACACTCATTTGCAACACTCAGGTGACCCTGATGACACAGATAAACCTCCAGGTGACCTTAACGACCTGCTAAAAATGCAAATGTTCAGCTGCCTGCAAGGAGTATAAATTCTTCCATCCCCCACCATCCAGTCAGAGCTGAAGAAGCTTCTTGGATGCGAAGTGAAATATATTCAAAGAAAAACTAGAAAGTCCAGTTGCCTCTTGAAAAAAAAAAAGCACCTTTGGGACAACCATGACCTGGATGACTGAGTATCTCCATAGACATTCTAATTAATTCTCATAAGGAATGCTAACATTATTTTGAGTATGCATCAGCTTATGAGTTGCTATTAGTAAAAAAAGGAAAAAATATATACTACTGAAAAATACAGCTGTTCTCATGTGACTCTAAAGATTAAGAGCATAGAGCTATCTACCATATAAATCTTCCTTAGGCACCTAGTTGGCAAATGCCATATAAGGGAATATATAACAAAGTTATGCTGAAGGACCAGATTCAAAGTACAAATACTCTCCAGCTGATTATGACTTATGAGTTTAATTTGGTTACAATGGTTTTACATATACTTTACTTTTTAATTTGCATTTTGCTGACCGTTTTCTGTTGCTATTTTAATTGTGTGATTCGACCATACATAGGAGATGTGTGCAAATGGAACAAACTAACCAATGAATAAATAGATAATAAATATGATTCAGAGAATGTATAGACACATTCACAGCAGCAGTGGGTGAGAACACCTCAAATGTCATAAATCATCCATAGAAATATCACACGAGCACAGAAAGGGTGTCTGATTGAATATGCCATCAGTGCTATGAGTGGTTGTCTCTAGTATTCATCTTGTTCCCATCACTGTCTGTATCTATTCATCATTATTCATTCTTCCTTGAACCTTTCCACCTAGGCAGGAAAAAGTTATTTCCGCCTCCAGAGATGATGCAAAAACTTAGTGAAGAGAGGAGCAACCCTGTGTTGCTGGAGTGTAGGTAAGTCATTTTTTATTGTTTTTTTTTCCTTTTTGAAAATGTCCTTGCTCTGGTTCTAGTATTTGGCTGAGTTGCTTCCTTGTTCAATTTAGCAAAAGCTAAATTAAACCTACACATTCAACAAGCTGTCATCTCCAAGCAAGACGATAGAAGACTGGACCAAGTTAAAAGTCTTGGCCTCATGGGAGTCTAGCAAGTGTTGATAGCAATAGCACTTAGACTTATTTACCGCTTCACAGTGCTTTATAGCCTTCTCTAAGCAGTTTTGCAGAGTCAGCATATTTCTCCCAACAATCTGGGTCCTCATTTTATCGACCTTGGAAGGATTGCAACCGGCAATCAGCAGAAGTAGCCTGCAGTACTGCATTCTAACCACTGCACCATCACGGCTGTGAGCAGATAGCAGTTCGTTTCAACATAAGTTTCTTTCTGATGCCATCCAGGCACCAGAGTCTAGAAAATAGCAAAGATTCAAAGAAGAGTGAAAGTCATTTGTCCTTTCCATCTATATTTTATGTGCAGGTAATCCTCAACTTACAACAGTTCATTTAATGACCGTTTGAAGTTACAATGGCACTGAAAAAAGTTACTTATGACCATTTTTTCCACACTTATCACTGTTGCAGCATCCCCATGGTCATGTGATCAAAATGCGGGTGCTTGGCAATTGACTCTCATTTATGATGGTTGCAGTGTCCCAGGATCTCGTGATCCTCTTTTGCAACCTTCTGACAAGAAAAGTCAAACGGTAGAAACCAGATTCACTTAATCCCATGTTATTCATTTAGCAATTGTAGGGATTCACTTAACAATTGTTGTCATACGTTGAGGATTACTTGTACTGAAATCAAATGGATATACTCAGGATTACAAATTCTGGGATGCAATGTAGGGGTGGGTTCTAATTACCTCACTGCTGGTTCACTGCCTCCCACCCCACGTGGGCACGCATGCGCAGCAGAAAAAAAAGCTGAAATATTCCCCAAAAAAGGCTGAAAACAAGATGGCGACGCATGCACAGTGACAGAAACTCTGCTTCTGCACATGCGCAGAAGAAGAAAAAATCAAAAAAAATAAAAAAACAGGCGGCGTCCACGGACCAAAACCGGCTCCGTGACATCACCAGCGGCCTACTACCTACTCAGTAAAACTGGTCCGAACCGGTAGGAACCCACCTCTGATGCAATGCTTTCACAATGAAGTCTTCATTGGGGAAGCCAATGTTGAGCCAGTATGTCAAAATCATATTATTCCTAAAGTAAAAAAAAAAAAGTATGTTATTTATTAATGAAACATGGCCAAAACCACTAGCCAATGTGGTTCTTCATAGATGATCCTTGTTCTCTGCCAGAGGAGCTGCAAGGCTTAAGTCACCCGCTTCAATTTAGTTTGTTTTACTGGAGATGCCACAGACCGGATGCATATATGCTTTAGAATTGAAAGTGTACTTGCTGTCTCATTAATTCCCAGGTTCCCTAGAATGACAGATGACATGGCCAGGAGTGCACTGCTCAGTTTTGTCAATTCCAAATGTTGCTATGGCAACAGAGCTGCAGGCGAGCTCCTCATTCAGGAAATGAAGCCACAGACCTTCTACAGAGTAAGTGTTTTGGGATAGGTTACCAGGGAATGAACCATGCTAGGTGGCGGAAATCAATAGCCTTGCACAAGTGAGACTTCTGCAACTGCCAGAAACTAGAAAAAGGTAATGTTTGTTCAGAAGTTGGACTAATTCCTGAAACTCCAGAAGGGTAAACAAAATGCTTTAATAACCTCAGTCATATTTTTTCCAAAACCACATTGATGATGGTAGTGTTCATAATCCATGATCAATGAGTGAGGTAAAATGAAGTCTCAAAAGATCCAAAATGAATATATATATATATTTATTCTTTTTCTCAGACTAAGAATTCTAGAATTAACATTTGATGACAAGATGTGTTTCTCCCCAGTATCGACTGAAAACCTTTAATGAAACAAGAGTATGTGAATGGACATTTGAACCTTATACCAGTAAGTAAATGTTTAAAGAGATACTGTACATTGCATTCCAATGGAATCTTTTTGAAGAATTTTTGGCAGAAAAGGGTCCAGTAATGAAATGCAACCTGTGCACACCACTTGGAAACTATTATTTGTATCTAAACATACAAATCAGCTTAGGACTCACAGTTTCCAAATACATACATGTGTGGAATTTTACCTCAAATTTATCAGATATGGTGTTTGATACAAACCCCCGAAAATCCTAGTTTTATTTTAAAAACAATTCATCCTGAGTACCTATGAGAGACAATATTCAACAATAAGGACATAATTCTCAGTGACACAGAATTAGGAGAATGCATTGGTAAAACAGAAATAAATCACTAAATTTCCCATTAATAAATACCAAACAAATGGTAAATATTCAGTCGAATTGAAAAATAAATAAATATTTGAATCAAAATTATTTACTCTGTGTACATAATAGATGTTAAGCATCGCCACAAAATGTTATAATGTTGTATAGAAGATATTTTTATTATCTAGATTTGTGAAATATCTCTGAGGTAGAAAGGCTGTTTCTACAAACCTCTCTCTTTTCTCCCCTACATTCCTGCATATTTCAACCCATGAGAGATATTCTAAAAAAATAATTATTCTTTTGATGGAGCTTTCCCAATAGTTTAAATGATTCAAAGAGATACAACAGTGAGAACATAAACTTTTGATAGGATCATCCTACCTGATAAGATGAAAAGTGGAAGGGTAATTCACAACGGAAGGACAGGTAAGATTCTGAAAGCATGAGAGGAATCAATCTTTGAGCAGGATGGCTAGTCTCTAAATTTAATAAACAGATAGATGATAGATAGATAGATAGATAAAATAAATAATAAATAAATAAAATACATGCATGCATGCATGTATACATACATACATCTAGGAGAAGAAATTTATTGAGAAAAAAACTGTTTGGTTCTAAATGTCTAAGGAAATTCTCAGAAACTGTTTAGCTCAATATTTAGATGAATTTGGGGTCCAGATGATGAGAACCTCCCAGAAGACATGTTATCTTCTAGTTCCTGGAGAACATTAGGCTTTTATGAATAAATCTGGCAGGGATGACATAGTTAGTTCAAATCTACAGGGAACCCCGATCACTAATTGTGCAGTCCTGAAAGAGAAGGTCCTTATGGGGTCCTTGGTGCTTTCTGAGCTGTTTTTCAGACATTTCAGGTAACATTAAGAGTGCAGAGAAGGTTCTTGTTTTAAAAGGATATAGAAAATTGGAATGTAGAACAAGGAAAATATTGAAATGTGAAAATAGAAATGCTGTGCATTCAGTGTGTATTTTAGAGAAAATTGAACTTAGAGGGACTTTAAAATAAAGATTACATCATACTGCTTAAGGCATGAGTCAGAGAACAGAATAACAATGATACTCCAAATTATCACCATGTATGTGCTCAGTGATAAGCCAATAAATGATAGGATCATTATTTATTAGAAATAGTGGATGTCCAGGAAGTGTTAGTACACAATAAGTATATGCACAAACTAAGGACATAGTGATAGAAAAATCTGAAATGAAAAAAAAATCAAGATTTGATAAATGCAGCATTTTGAAAGAACAAAATATGGCTAATGGGGTGATTGGAATGCATAAATGGAAACAATGGAGAAATCTGATGTTAACAGCAATAGCACTTAGACTTATATAACACTTTACAGTGCTTTACAGCCATCTCTAAGCAGTTTTACAAAGTCAGCATATTGCCCCCAACAATTTGGGTCCTCATTTTACCCACCTCGGAAGGATGAAAGGCTGAGTCAATCTTGAACCTGATGAGATTTGAACTGCCAAATTGCAGGCAGTCAACATAAGTAGCTTGCAGTACTGCATTCTAACCACTGCGTTACCATGGCTCATATTAAAAGATGTTTTGGATTGGCTAAATGCAATAATGCAGGAGATATATGGTTAATGTTTTTCAAAAAAAATATCAATGTCTATTTCAAGCAAATACACATATCACCAGATGGGCCACATAAAAACTATGTAATAGGAAACAGAAGATAGGAAGTGTAATTTAGTTAAATAGAACACAGATACAGACTGTGGAACAGGCTATGCATTTGTGATGTCAAGCATAAAAGAACTACATGTGCTGGCAAGAAATGACCTGGAAACTATCTAGTGAGATTGTACGGTCAATAAGCGTAGTCCTTGACTTACAACCATTTGTTTAATGACAGTTCAAGGTTATGTTGGTCACAGTAAAAGTGACTTATAATCCATCTTCAAAGCTATGAACATTGCACCAACACTATAGTCACATGATCACAATCTGGGTGCTTGGCAATCAGCGTGCATTTATGATGGTTGCAGTATCTTGTGGTCACATTATTGCAATTTGCAAACTTCCCAGATGGCTTCCAACAACCAAAGTCAATTGGAAAGGCAGCTGGGAAGCCAATCATGTGATTCATGTAACAATCCCTGTAATAATGGTCATAAAATGAGCCCTGTTCCTTAATGATTCACCTGTTGACTGTATCACTTAGCAACTGAAATTCTGGTCCCAGTTGTGATCATGAATCAAAGACTATTTGTGTAATGACTAGATTAATTTATGCAAAAGAGAATCAGATAATAGATTTATTGAAAACAGTCTTGGAAAAAATGGTCCCCTTTATTTCAAAGAGATCTAAATTCCAAGATTCAGAACAAATGATCACGATAGTCAAAGCAAGACAAGAGATAACAGCTTTGGGCAACAATAACAATGTATGAGAACGGAATGTATGTTTACAACATCACATAACAAAAGGCAAGGAACAATACCTTAGTTACAATTGTCAACAAACAGAGGAAATCAAGGAAAAAAATCACCTTTAATGTATGACTACCAAAGAGTTACTAAAGAAGTTCAAAGAGAAAACTATTATGAACCTTTACATAGAAGTATATATAAGACAGTAGAGAGAAATATATATTCAGGAAATGACTCTACTAGATGGAGTGATATGACAGGCACTAGATCAGCTGTCAGATAATAAAAACACCATGAACAAGTGAAATACCTGTTTAATTGTTTAAAGCTGCAGGAGAAGAGATGGTCAACAACTGCTTCCAATAGTGATTTGTCAACAAAGGATGTTCTCTAGTGATTAAAAAAGGTTGGAATGTACCCATAGCAAATAAAGGAAATAGAAGAAAATGTTTGAATTATTAAACCATTTCCTTCATTCCTCACAAAACTAAAGTATAGCTTAAAATCTCACAAGGAAGGATAAAACTTATGTGGAGAGGAAAATGCAAACAGGCAGGTTTTAAAAATGGTAAAAGGATACATCTTTATATTAGCTACTATAAGGTGGAAAATGAAGTGAGAAAAAGAATATAGGAAAAGTTATCTTTGTTTTATTGACTACAAGGTATTTGGTTATGTAGGCAATTTAGAATGTACCATATAGTAAACCTAATGGGTATGCAAGAACTATTCTTGACTTGCGCAAGAGTTATTCTGAGAATTGAGTTTGGTGAAATGCATATTTAGAATAGGAAAAACAATGAGCTATTGGACAAAATCATATGATTTTGTAAAGGAAGTTTGAGAAACAGGACCCCTGATATGAAGATCAATTGAATATTTGAACACTTTTGAAACTGACAGTGCTCATTAATTACAGCTAGAGGAGCTGTTTCTCTGAATTCTGCACTGTGTGTTGGTGTGGTGGTTAGATTAGACATTAGTCACAACCAGAGGTGGGTTCTGAATCTTCTTACTGCCGATTTCCTCCGGGCCACGCTGTTGCAGTGTGTTTCGTGTGCGCACAAGTATGCACAGTGCTTAAAAAAAGCTGTGCATGTGCAGAAGCAAAAATCAAGATGGCGGCACTAAAAGAACCGGTTTGGGGACGTGGCAGTCCCAGTTCGGTAATGGTTCTATGAAACTGGGCCGCCAAGTTACTAACGGTTTGGTAGAACTGGACTGAACAGTTAGGAACTCACTTCTGGTCACAACTAATTCTTTTCACCTGGTCAGAAAAGTAGGAGAACAATAACCTTTTGTAGAGATGTGAGGGAGCATTTTTATCTCAAATTTTTAATCAATTAGGGTTAATGCTCCATCACATTTCCCTGTGCCTATAGTAGCAATCACTTCTTTTTATTTTTAATTTAATCCAGGAGAGCAATAGAAAGAGCCAAAATTACAGCAGCTCTACAACCTTAAGAAAGATCTTGCAAGTTTTAGTGGTTAAAATGGCCTGTTTTGAGTTAAAACACACTTGAATTTCAAGTTCTACTGTGTGACTTTGGGTTAGTTACCTTCTCTTAACTCAACTCACTTTCTCTCATAGTTGTGGTTGGTGCAACTAAAATAAACCAAATAGCTTCATGCCCTCTTGCCTTGAATTCTCAGAGGAAATATGTTATAAATGAATGCATGTATGCAGAGATGGGTTCCTACCAGTTCGGACTAGTTCTACCAAGTAGGTAGTAGGCTGCTGGTGATGTCACGGAGCCGGTTCTGCTCCGTAGATGCCGCCATCTTTTATTTTTAATTTTTTTGGGGGGGGGATTTTTTTTGAATTGTTTTGGGTTTTTTTCTTCTGTGCATGCGCATGCCCATGAGGCGCACCCACGCGGCGCAGGTGGCAGCGAACCAGCAGCGAGGTAAGTTAGAACCCACCCCTGCATGTATGTATCTTGTTCACATATGTACAAGTCCAGTCAGAAGGAATGGAAATGTTTAGATGGCAGAAAGTCAGCCAAATTAAAAAATACATCCAAATATTAAAAAGAAGAATAAATTGTTTGCAAACTATTAACAATTAATATTTAACATAGTATAAACATTTTTTTCTGGATATTATAGAAACATAGACCTGGAAGCAATCCTAGAGGTAATTTACTCCTGTTCCCTACAAGTGTAGGGTCCACTAGAATTTTTCTGATCAATGACATCCTCCCTCTGTTTGAAGATCCCTAACAAAGGCAAAGTTACATATTAACATATTAACATTTTGTGTTCCTTCAGTGTTTTTGCACACTTTGCACCTTGAATCAACAGGACAAAAATTCTTAGCTACTTAGCTACTTTAGGGAAGGAAAAACTGACCCTTTCCATCAACTTGCTCTTGGCATAATAAAAAAAAACCCTGAAAGTCTTAGATAGAGACTTGCTTGAACTAATAATTTTGTTAAAGTCAAGTGGGCTAGCTTTCCCAGAAGAGTAAAAGTCTTCTGCTAAAGAAATTGGCATAACCTATGGTGAAAATAGGTTATCTTCTGCCAAGAAGAGAATTGTGATCTAAACATTTGAGTTACCTCAAGGTGAGATGGGCAGGAAATCAATCAATCAAATAAATAAAATTCTCCTATGCATTACAAGAGTTTTTAACTTCCCTGATGGCTTTGTGATATGTTTTCATAAGTGGGACAGCCATTGTAATAGGAGGAAAAAAACCAACTCCAGGATAAGAAATCCTTGCAGTATCTGAAATAATAAAAACATTGAAAGTCTCAGAAAGAGTAACCTCAGTTAATGATATACCCCCCAAAAAAAACCAGGTTAAAAAAAAGTAACCCATATTGAAAAACTTCTGCACACCTTGTATATAATAATCCTGACTCCAGTGAAAAAATCCATCAAATATAACATAGTAGTAACCCCAGAGGTGGACTGCTGCCGATTCAGACCGGTTCAGGTGAACCAGTAGTTCACCCTGGCCAGGGATGGGTTCAAACGTACCTCACCATCAGTTCACTGCCTTCCGCGCCGCCTGGCCGTGCTTCATGGGCACATGTGCGCTTTGCACACGCACGCATGCGCAGTACAAAAAAAAGTACAAAATATTCCCAAAAAAGAGGCTGAAAATAAGATGGTGACGCATGTGCAGTGCTGGAAACTCAGCTTCTGCGCATGCGCAGAAGAAAAAACCTGGGGGGGAAATAAAAAAATCCACAAAAAAGATGACGGTGTCTACAGACCAGAACCGGTTATGTGACATCACCAGCGGCTTACTACCTACTCTATAGAACCGGTCCGAACCAGTAGGAACCCACCTCTGGCCCTGGCCCTATCCATCCGATATCACCATGCTTTTGAAGCAGCATGCACTCTTGCATTTTCGGTGCTGGGCAAACCGGTTATTATATTTTATGATACCCACCTCTGAGTAACTCCCCTATAAGTAGGCATGTCTATAGTCCATTCATATTAGAGGTTTTACATAAAATTAATTTTGATAAATAAAACAAGATGGTGATGCATGCTTCTGCGCATGTGCAGAAGAAACAAAACCAGAAAAATTCAAAAAAAAAAATTCCCCCCCAAAATATCCCAAAAAATAGATGGCGGCGTCCACGGACCAGAACCAGTTCCGTGATGTCACCAGCGGCTTACTACCTACTCTATAGAACTGGTCTGAACCGGTAGGAACCCACCTCTGATGCTACTTTACTTCTATGAAGTTAAGGTACCAGCTTTTCCTTGATATCAAGTTTAAATCTTTTTAGATAGATTATTTGGGAGAGAAGCTCCTGCAGTTGGTGTGGCAAGAGTTAGTACATTCCAACAAGCCTCTGATTTTCTGCCTAACTGTTTTTATTTTATTTTATTTTGACTGATAAAGTTACTTGGATGAGTAATGAAATGTCTCAGATTAACAAACTTTGATCCAGTTGCCAAGATGTAACTTTTTGAGATATTTCGATTTCTAGAGAACAACAGAAAAAATAAAGGATCATCCATGTGTCCAAACATCCAGGAAAGCCAAGAAAAAGAATGAGGCCGAGCAGAAGGGAACAATCCCTAAAAGGCTTGTTTTGTATCCCCCAATAGAAAGAGGAAGAAGCAGAAAATGATTCTAATCAAGGCCATTTTCTTTCAATTTTCAATTATCATCTGCAGGCAAAATTTCATTCTCTGCTCTTCTTAACTTTTCTCTCCCAAATGAGTCAATTAACCAATTGCTTTTTCTGCATTTCTAAAAAGTGAACTAGAAACACATCAGAAATAATTTTAAAAATCATTAAAATGAGGAAGAGAAAACATCAACTGAAAATAAATACACACATACAATGCTTAGGGGCTTTAAAAGATAGCTTACAATATTTATTTATTAATGAAATTTCTATGGTTATGCATTTATGGATGTAATTGTATGAAGGAATTAAAGACATTAAAGTTCTCCATTCAGTAGTTCTACCCATGAAAAATTAGATTAAAAAAATAGATTATGTATGGTAGTTACAATGTTTTAGAAAGTCTAATAAAATAGGTTAAAATGGAGTAGAAAAACTAAATAAAATTATTCTTAAGGAAAGAGCCAGTTTGGCCTAGAGCCTAAGGCACCAGACTAAAATCAGGAGTCTGTGAGTTCAAGTCCTTTTTAGCAGGGGTGGGCTTCAGATCCTTTAGCAACGGGTTCACTGCCCAGTGAGCGGGGCCTAGTCAGCTGCCTGCACCATGGCAAGGGGGGGTTCACCCTCCCCAGGCTCTGGAGGCTTTCCTTGAGCCTCTGGGAGGGTGAAAATACCTGGGGTACAGAAGTCCTCAGGAGGCCGGAAACAGGCCCATTTCTGGGCTTCGGGAATTTCCAGGAGGCCTTTTTTTTTTGCTTCTCTAGGGTTTCTTCAAACCTTCGGGAGGGTGAGAACAGCTTCCCTGGGGTCCAGAGGCCCTCTGGAGGCTGGAAACAGGCCCATTTCAGGATTTCTGGAACCTGTGGTAGGGCCATTATCTGCCCTCCCAGACCCTCCGCTCGGCCCTGCACTTACCTGAAATGATGAATGGGCCGCATGGAGATTCCTAGTAGGGGCGGGGAGGGCTGGGCATGGCCAGCCAGGGGTGGCATTTGGGGGTTCCCTGAACCCGACGATCCTTGGGTAGAGGATCGCCCGAACCCTGCTGAACCCCCAGGAGCCCACCCCTGCCCGTGGGCCTGTCATTTTCTTTCAATCCAACACACCTCACAGGCTTAGGAGGAGGAACGTGTGCTGGATATGTTTGTTATCTTCAGTTATTTATAAAAAAATAATACAGGTGGAATATAAATAAATAAAAATAAAAAGAGTTATTCAAGACTTTTTATTACTGTGTTTTTCCCATTTTTGCAGTCAAGTACAATTTCCCACTGTAAAATGCCATTGATCCAAAGAAAATATTGCAGTATTTTCCAGTCAACAGAAAAATATTGATTCAGTTTCTTCTGTTTCACCAATTTATAAGTTTGGGAAAACATAGAAATCATACCTGTAGGAAGATTAATTACTAAAATTTGTTATATATATATTTCCTAATTTCCTTAAAACCTTTAATCCAAATGAATATCTAAAAGGGATAGGAGAGACAGCAATATACGTCAGTTTTCCTATAACTTCTGCTATACACCAAGAAAAGTCCTGATCAATAAAATGTAATTTTGTACAGTAAAATGCCATCTATGAATTATTTCTACAGCCCATTCCAGATGATTCACCAAAATGGATGTGGAGAGAATTTGATGCCATGAAGACTTCCAAGCTGATTCATCAAATTCAGATTATAAATTTTCTTCCCATTAAAAAAAAAAGACTTTCAAGAAAGCCTGTCAATATTTGATATAAAGAATGGTATAATATTGGACTGGTTCCCTTGATTCTAAACAATGTGGGAATATACCATTCGTGAAATATTTGTAATGCTTGCAATAAAAGCCTTAACTTGTCATCTTTGACTCCAGCTGGAACCTGTGATGAATTCTTTATAAAATATATTCAGCAGAGACAAGTTTTCCATCTCTAATCAATCTCTGGTCTTACCTGTTACCTGAAATCTTGTTCTGTCTCTCAGATGTATATCAGCAATACAGCACAGAAATGAAGGGATTTGTCCAACTTTTTGTTTTTTGCCTTTATTTCTCTCTTTCTTCAACTCTTCTGTGGCTTGATGGCAAGAGCCTGGCAAGTAACTTGGAAGTGGGAGAAGGAGAAAAGCAATATAAATGACAGCTGGCACAAATCATTTTGCTGCCTGAGACAGAACAATAAATGAACTTTCTCCCCTTTCCTCCCTATTCAACATGAGTTGTGCTCAAAGACAGGAAAATTCCAAACAAGCTTTTCTGTCCATTACCAACAATAAATATACATTCAGTCTTTGAGCTTAATGGTCCCATTATTATTGTTGTTGTTGTTATTGGTGTTTTCAAATCAGTATTGACTGCTGGTAACTGTAATTTTCTTGCAAGACTTCAGAAGTGCCTCCTTTCTAGGGCTGAGAGAAAGTGGCTGGCCCAGGTTACCATCTGGTTTTGTGCTCAAAGCAGGATTAGAACTCACACTCTTCCAGGATTAGAACTTCACACACTCTTTTAAACCTGATGCCTTAGCCGCTACAGCAAGATGGCTCCCTCATAGTCCCACATCCAGAATAAAATGATGCAAGCCTGATGAATAGATTCCCAGATTTTGTTGCAGGTCCCAAATCTATACTCTCAAGACAATAAAATAGCAATAGCAGTTAGACTTATATACCGCTTCATAGTGGTATATAGATTTATAGGCTCTCTAAGCAGTTTATAGAGTCAGCCTATTGTCCCCAAACAACAATCTAGGTCCTCATTTTACCAACCTCGGAAGGATGGAAGGCTGAGTCAACGTTGAGCCAGTGGGAATCGAACTACCGAACTGCTGGCAGTGGGCAGTCAGCAGAAGTAGCCTGCAGTACTGCATTCTAACCACTGCACCACCATGGCTCCTAATGTAATACAAAATGATGTGATAATGTAGTAAAATAAATTCAGTGCTATGGATCAGCCACAACAGATATAAAAATTGATAGGAATAAATATAATTCGAAGATGCACTTTTAAAATATTAGTTTCATTGATCACAATGCATTTAAAAGTGCTAAATCTTATGTTGAATTGTGGCATCTATTTATTTTCTTTTATCAGATGCTTCCGTGGATGGTCCACAAAATGGTGTATCTCCTCGACCTTGGGACATTAAAGTCCAAGTTCCACAGATGTTTCAAGAAGACACAAAAAAATTTCGTGTTCCCCATTCTTCTTTACTCAAGGTAATTTTATCAAAACAAACAACAAACAAAACAATAAATAGTAAGCCCGTTCTGTGTAACAGCTCATCCTATAGTTGAAGAACACTGTATTTCTGTTTATTAGTCTTCTCTGTAGATTAAAAGATCAATATCTGATTCTTCCCCATGGGATTTTATTTCCAGATCTTTCATGGATTTGATCAGTTGAGGGTTTCATATAATATCCTTTAAAAATATAGAGAAGGTATGGACTAGATTACCAGTTACCATATTTCAAAATTGAGAAGGACTTAACAGGTGGATGAAAAGGCCAAATCCAGTCTAAACATCTGTCTACATACCATCATAATGTTGAATTTGAGTCACCTTGCAGCAAAATGGGTGGCAAACAAATCTAATAAATAAACAAACAAACAGACAGACAAACAAATAAACAAATAAATAATGCAATGCAATGATGATATGGAGAGTGATGTATTTCATCTTGTGGAAGTGTGTTGTTCCCCTTTGATGAAATGAAGGAACTGGTAGAGTTCAGAAGTGAATTCTGAATTTTCTTACTGCCGATTCGCTCAGGGTTTGCACCTCAAGTGCACGTGGGGCAAGCAAAAAATAGCTTCTGCGCATGCGCAGAAGCAAAATCCAAAATGGTGGCACCCACGGAGCCACCAAAGGAACCAGCTCTGTGACGTCATCGCGGAGTTATTACCAGTTCTATAGAAGGCAGTGAACTGGTAGCGAGTTAAGTTAGAACCCATCCCTGTTGCCTCTGTTGACAGTCATCCTTGCCTAATTTAGGTATCACCATATACAATAGTCTCTTTTAAGTGACTGTATGTAGGTGGCTCATTTCTATTTCAGGAATGTCATAAATGCCATGGCCGGGGCCGATACAAATGTAGTGGATGCCATGGTGGAGGCAGGGTGAGTATTGATAGTGTATTTATTATTTTATATTCTTTGATGTTACAAAATGTTATTACACATGCTTACTGTTTGGTATGGAACTGATAAAAACTTAATCTCTGAATTGGCAAAGTGATTTTTTTTCTTTTGCACCTCCAAATGGCATGAATCTGAAGTATGTCAAGGCAAAGTGAAAAGCATTTATTAAGGTAGGTCAGATCTTTCTATAGAATACAGAAACAAATGAGACACCCATTTGGTATGTGTGATGTATCAGAAAGCAAGCGATCAAACAAATTGAATCCATGTGAGAATTGAACAATAGAAAACATTGATTGTGAATTGCATTCCACAAGTGGCAAAAGTATGGATTACATTACTGTCTTTAGCAGCTGGGTTTGTATCTTTTAGTCTTGAAAGTGCATTTAAGGACCTTCAGAATATGTTTTCTATTGTTTAATTGCTGAAAAGGCAGGTTCTCACATACCAAAATAAATTGCCTAGGCTTAGAAGGAAAACATGCTTTCCTCAGTTAGAAAAGAGGCCCAGATTGCCATGTTAAAAAATAAAATCACATTTTAAAAATGCTAACAATGAAGCCTAAAATTCCAGGTATACACTGTTTTCTGTGAACTCAAATCAATTTCATTTCCGTATACAATGTTTCACAGAGAAAAACACTACATAGGGAAAAAATGGGCCTAGTTCAAAGCTATAAGTATTGTTCTGAATATTTTCTGCCTGAAGATAATTAGAGACTGAGTTAAAAAAAATTCAGACCAAATCAAATAAAAACATGCCTTAACTATTTTGTTATTCCAGGATTTTCTTTTTCATCCTGATGTTGTCTTAGCTATTTTGTGTCCCCATAGATGAGGTGTGTCACATGTAATGGAGCGAGGAAAGCCAAAGCCAAACATTTAAAATATCAGAAACGGTGTCAGATGTGCTCAGGTACTGGTCGCAAAAGGTAAGGACTTTAAGAAAGTGATAATGATGAAGATAATCAGAGGTGGGTTCCTACCAGTTCTATCCGGTTCAATAGAACCTGTAGTAACTCTGCAATGACGTCATGGAGCCAGTTCTGCTGGTGTATCCATGGGTGCCACCATCTTGGATTTTACTTCTGTGCATGCGCAGAAGCTAATTTTTGACTGCTGCGTGCGCTTGAGGTGCAACCCTGAGCGAATCGGCAGTAAGAAGATTCAGAACCCACCTCTAAAGATAATGATAATAACAATGGTGACTGCCCTCATTTTATACATATGTTCATATACATGACTCTATCATAGTACTGTATATTGCCTTTCAGGGTTAGCAATATGATACAAAATGATTAAAAATAGAAAGAAATACTAAGTAAAACTAACTGAAATAAGAGAGAAAAAGAAAAGGAGAAGGAAAGAAAAGAAAAGCAGGCAAAATCTAGTTTAGACTATTATTCATTATATTCCTTCATGCCTTTCTATCCCTCTTAACTATTATTGCTTCCAAAGCATTCATATACAGCTATTTGTTCTTTAAAATTCTCACTCTTGTCTTCTTGAGGATCTGATCAACTCATCCGGCCTCAACTTCCCTTGTCAGCCTTTTCCTCTTGATCCATTTGTATATTTACTCATAAAGGGGAATATGTGTAGCTCAGGGTTAAAATGAGAAGTCCTTGACGCTCTCTGAGCTTGGTTGTTTTCTTGCCAATGTTTCTTGAAATGTCTGCAAGAAAACAATCAAGCTCAGAGAGCACCAAGGACCTCTCATTTGTAGATTAGTTTTGCCATTCATTTTTCATTTACCTTCTCTATGGAGGGATCTTCAGCTTCTGTGAGCAGAGGCCACTCAATGCTTTCTGAGCAGGGACAGATGTTGTAAGTGTCCTTCCATTTTGAGCCTATTGTAAACACACTCCAGCTATGATTCAAAACTGCTGTTTTCCAACTCAAGTCATATTAAATCCTTCAGAGTGGATGGTCACCAGCATTCTGTTCTGTTTTAACAACAGTCCCTTCCCTGGTGCCAGTGTCTCACATGTCACCTCCTCCCTTCTAGCTAGTCATTATGGATCTTATTATAAAATCTTATTATTATTAAGTCACTGTGGATCTTATAATATTATAAGCAACTGTGTTCTCTTCACTGATGATGTAAAACTATTCAACACCACTGACAATGCTGCTACCCTACAA
>JANHFT010002029.1:29208-43278 GCA_032467955.1 Pseudoxenodon macrops
TTGCAGCTAAATGAAGCATATTCCTCTTGCTTTGTCATGGGAGTGGGCCAAATTAGGAAGGAACAGTCCCTAAGAGGGAGTGTCCTGAACTGATGGATCAATGGCCACGGGAGTTAGCCAATGAAGTTTGCCTTTCTGGACAGGTGGGAAGGGCAATCTAATGATATATGAGAATGATTCTGGGAGACAGGATGAAGAACCCCAGTTTAGGCAATGGTCTGATAAGAAGGAACTCTGTCTGCAGATGGGACAAAACAAAGCATGAAAAGTGTTTCAGAAGGGACCCTCTCTAGTTTTCTGGAGACTAAACAGAGAGGAGGGGAGATGTTCTTGTTTGATGAAAGCCTTGTGCTTTATTCCAGACAAGAAGCACCTGCAAATGAAGTAATCCTACTTCATCCTATTAACAGAATCTTGCAAGACTAAAAATATGTATCCTGTCCTTTCTTTTTAATCACCAGAAAACTAGGGGAGGGGAAGCTTCTGAAATGCTTCCTATTCTTTCCCTCACCTGAACTGCCTCTAATCCGACCCTTGTCTAGACTGAGAGTCTTCCTCTATCTCCCAGGGTCATTCCCACATCCCATTACTGGCAAGAAACAACAGACTGTTGCCCATAGTCTAAAGTGAGCACCAGTTCAGCCTCAATTCCAACCAAAAGCAATCTAGATTGGAATATCTGAATTTAGCTTAAGAAACACTGGATCTGTCTGAAACGATTGGCTGCAGTTCAGGACAGCTTTCTAATCTCTAAAAGTACACTTCTTCCATATTGCTCTCAGGGTTCAATCACCCATTAATTCTTGATCCAATCATCTCTTCTTATATTACCAGACTCACTTTACTGCATTCCACATACTTTTATGTTTCTTGTGATATACGCAGGTTTCATTCCCACATAAGAAAGGAACACAGTTATTATCTGATTTTTTTTTTAACCCAGAGATTATTTCTGGCAATAGACAAATGCATATCTTTATATCTGAAGTTATACTTTAAAGTAATATTGCTTCATTGTCCATTGTCCATTGTCCCTTTCCTGGAATAGAAGATATATACATAAACATCATGATTCCCCTCCACCTTTTCTTTGTAACTGCTTTTCAAGGGTTTTCATTACCTCAGTGCAATAGCATCAACTAGCTGGGAAGAAGAGTAATATGACAGATTTAGATCCACTAAAGCAGGGATGGAAATGTTTTCTTACAGGCCAGACTGTGGAGGTGGACTATGGATAATGTAGATGGCTTTTTACTGGGATTAGAAATAAATTATTCTGAAAGTTTTGAAATGTTCATAAAACTTTCTTCCTACTGTAGAAAGAAAGTTGTTCCAAATTACATTTTCGAAAAACATACTCCAAAACAACAAGCTGTATCAAAACGATGGCTGAAGGCTTGTACAGCAGTGTTTTTCAACCTTGGCAATTTTAAGATATCTGGACTTCAACTCCCAGAATTCCCCAGCCAGCTGGCTGGAGAATTCTTGGAGTTGAAGTCCAAACATCTTATAATTGCCAAGGTTGAGAAACACTGTTGTACAGTGTCATTAAGTAGTTAAAATGAGATTAGGTTTCCTTCTAAAAGTGCACTGAGAGAAGCATCACTATTACTCATATATATCTAGGCTTTAGCCAGAAAGGTTCAACCTCATATATTCCATAGGAGATCAGAGAAAAGAAAAGTCGCAACATTGAGGCCAAAAAAAGTAAATTTTTGTCTTTTTTAGCTGACACCAGAAGGAGAGCCAGCTATGAAGGAAGTACATTACCTCAGTCTCGGAGGAAAATCTGGAAATACTGAATGAGCTACAAATGTTTGTAGCTCATTCATGTGTTTGTGCAATATTGAAGATATTAGTGGCATTAGATATTAGTCATATTAGTGCTAAAAGCTTTCTTGAGTGTCATTTTCCCTGGAATGTACAACAGTACATACAAACAAAATAGGGAACCCAGTAGATCCATTCTCCTGACATTTTTTTTCTTCATAGTGGTTTCCTGCAACTGAAGAGTCTATTTTTTCAGATCAACCCAGTTTTGATCCAGTGGTTGTGACTGGATTAACCAACCAGTTTGTCACCAAAGCCCGATTTCATGGGCTGAATGAGACTAACTAGCCCAGTCACTCACTAGCCTTCATGCCTAAAGAGACATTAGAACTCACAATCTCCTGGTTTCTAGCCTAGTGTCTTTAACCACTACTCCCTACATTTATATTGGCAACAGAGGACGAAGAGGGTAAATTACTCTGTTGAGCCTAGTCAAATTGCCATGTACGTACAGGTAGAGAAGACAATTCTTATTGAGACAATTGAGAAAAAAAATAGATAAGAAAAGACATAGAAATACCAGTTCTCTGCAAAATGCTATTACTTTTTTCTTCTTTTTTACCAGACGACTCCCATCCCTAATAACAATGCTGTGCTGCCTCCATAAAATATAAGGATTTGAATTATTTTTTCCAGTGCAAATAGTATATAACTTCTTAAATCATAGGAGGAGAGATCAAGATATCATGTTCAATAATAATTACCTCGTGGAGAGAGAGACAGCCAAATCTCAGCATGATATATAAAACTTTTTTTCCCTACTGATTTAGGTTTCCCACTTTTCTACCAATATTTGTCTTAAGCTAATATCTATTTACTGAAGCTTATATGCAACTCACAATTTGTTACCTTTTAGTTTTTCCAGCTGCTAAAATACATTTGCCATGATCTTTAGGGAATGCAAAATACCTCTCTGTTCTTCCAAAGTACAGTATTTTATAAGACTCCATTAAACTTAAAATAAGAAAGAACAAATAATCAAGGTAATAATTTGAAAATGGAGATCTTTGGGGACTAACAATTTCTTAAAATGGTTTCATAAATCAGTAGGTAATCGCTGCTGATCTGTATCACACTAATGCTATATAAATTTACCAACCATAAACATATGCCATCTGCAACTGTTACAGACAGGATAATAAATTTTTTGAAAGGGTCACCTAATCTTCCACTGTTGAATCTGGAAATAGCCACGATGTACAGATGTTCATGCTAATTTCCTGTGCTACCATCTTTGTTTTCAAATGATCTCAGTATTAGTGGGATAAATCACAGAGTTTAGTCAATTAGCTGTTGAGTCAGAGTTAATTAAGAAGCAAGCCAGATTTTATCTCTTTAGTTTCTATACTTTTATCTTAGGAGTCAGAATGGTAATGTCACACAGTGGACTCATATCAGCCACACTACATTTAATTCTTCCTCTCCTTCACCATTTCTCAAAATTCCAGAGTTAATAATTTTTTAGAAACCACGATAGTGTCAGATTCATATTCAGAATTATGTAGATCAAATGATCTGCAAAGGATGACACATTTGGAGAGAAGGGTGGTCTTCTTCTTCTTCTCCTCCTCCTCCTTTGGATTTTATCTTTAAATATCAAAAGGGAAAACGACTGTGTCTGCCCGTTTGTCTTCCTTGACTGAATTAAATGCTTAGTCTACTAACACAATTAGCAAACACTAAGAATTAAACATGAAAGATGCTACAAAATAAATAATACACAAATTGCCCTTATTGTTCCAATTAAGGATCTTCTCTCACCACAGCCTGGTTGATTTGAAATACAGTACTCCACTTGATGTCAAATCTCCTGCTTCTTTAGTTTTTTCTTCTTCTGGTTTTCCTAGATATCTCTTAAATATTTCAATCAAGTGGAATTTTACTTTCCCTGGAATTTGCTAACAATAGAAGTCACATTTTTAAGCAGATATGTGTATATATGTATGTATATAGGGATTTTAAATATATATATATTTATATAGGTATGTTATGTTTAGTTTTATATTTAGTATTTAAAATAAATCAAAAACATAAACAGGTTCCATTTTTACATCTAAAAGGTGCAACACCTGTTCTGGAAGAGGCAACAAAAATTGTTCTACCTGCCAAGGGGTGAAAAAGTTGCTACATTTCATCCAGTTGATAATAACTTGGTATGTAATCCTGTTGGAATTGTTGTTATGTTGATTTTAGCATGACAAATCGATTGCTGCCATTGCTAAAGCCTCTTTAAAGAACCCAACCTATGTGATGAATGTTCAACAACTCTTAATTTCACATCCTTTCCCTGTCTGCCTTTTTTTTCGTCCTTACTACTTTAAATCCTCTTTTTCACTGTTCCACTGTACTGGGGATTAGTCCTCTTTCCCAATGCCCAGCCTGATATTTCATTGGCTGTCCTGTTGATATTTGGTACCTCACAAAAGGATGGGATAAGGCAAATATTGATTTTGGTAGCTTTAAAAAAAATGCAACTTAGAATACAGTCTGTACTGTATTCATTGGTAGCCATGGGACTATTCAGATGCCTCTCTCTCTGTGAGAGAGGTATCTGGTTGGAGGGAGAGATTTATATAGAATTATTTATATTTCTATTATTTCTACACACACTTACAATGGCACATTAATTTAAGATCTGAGTTTGGTACCTTAAGGTCTCTGTTATCATCCTCAAAATCTATATACTACTAAAACTCTCACTATGTTTATTTGTTCATGTTTGTATCGTTAATTTAGCCCAAAGATAGGATTATGCCACAACAATCTTTGAATCAAAGTATCTAAGATCCTCTCACTTAAAGAATGGATGAAAATTCTGGGATTTATCACTCCCATGCAACTGAAATTTCCACAATGTTTACATCAGTTTAATTTGCAAAGTTGTCACTGTTACAACATCCACACAATCACATTGTGATTTCCGATGTTCCCTGCCAGTTTTCCACAAGCAAAAATTAAAAGAGGAACCTTGCAGGAAATCAAAAGTTTCTTCCATTCCCACTTCTTTTTTGTTTAGGAAGTAAATATGGACATTACTGGAATTTGTTTGTCTGTGAGTGGATCTTAGATATCTTGATTCAAAGGTTGTTGTGATAAATTCCATCATTTGGGATAAACTGATGATACTAACATGAACAAATAAATATAATGAGAGTTTTAGTAGTATATAGATTTTGAGAATGATGACAGATATCTTAACGTTCCAAACTCAGATCTTAATTATTTCTTTATTTATGATATACAATGTTCTTAGAATTGGTCTTGGTTCAGCATTGGGGTAAAAATATATAATCAGACTAATATTTATGGTTCTTTATGGTCAAATCAGACTGCACTACCTTTTTCTAAAAGGATGACCAAACAGATCACAGACTTGCTCAGAAATTTACTATTTTTCTAACTTTTTTTGATCAAGTCCTCTTGTGTGAAAACCAAAATACAGATGGTGATGGTAATATTGTAAAACCATACATAAAATCCTGGGCTCTAATTGCTAGAAATGAATGCAACCTACGGATACAGATACAACAGGCAGCCCATAACAAGTGTTCCAGTTTTCTAATATAAACACCACAGTTGTCTATGCTTCTCTTTTTATTACAGAATTTACACAATGTTATTATCTGATTTAATTGTGCTGAAGCTATGTAAGCATTTGCATGCTTCTGCAGACACACTCATTAAGCATAGATTAAGTTACAGTGAGAATATATCAGTTTTACTAATGAACATATTCTTCCAAAATATGGATGGACACATTGTTAAGTTAATTCAAAAATCTTGGTCCAAAAATCAAAACAAATTCTGACTGTGGGCAGAGTTTGCCTGCAATTCTGCACTTAACCACTGCACCATCAGGTCTCATTGGTGAGGTTTAGCTGTAGGACAGGGGTGTCAAACTGGCGGCCCGCAGGCCAGATGCATCATGTGCAGGCCACGCCCTCCCCAGCTTCACAAAGGCAAAACGCATCATAATACATCACTTGACACAATCGAGTTTGACACCCGTGCTGTAGGATACCCTTTGCTTTGAGACTTATTGAGAAACAAACCCTTTATCACTTGACTAAAACAGCATGAGACAAATACTTAATTGTAATAAATGACATGATTTCTGACAAGACAACGGTTGCCTTTATTCAAAATGACATACTTGCTATACTTCCTTGTCAGTTCTTTAGCAGGATAATAACCAAGATATTTTGTTTTCAGAAGCATCCGGGTAGGATCAGTTTGTATTTTTTAAATTAAATGAGAATGTCAGAAAGAGATTATTTGTTTTGAATAATGTTAAGAGCCGTAGTGGCACAGTGGTTAGAATGCAATTCTACAGGCTACTGCTGGTGACTGCCAGCTATCAGCAGTTCGGTAGCTCGAATCTCACCGACTCAAGGTGAAATGAGGACCCAGATTTTGGGGGGCAATATGCTGTAAACTGCTTAGAGAGGGCTGTAAAGCCCTGTGAAGTGGTATATAAGTCTATGTGCTATTGCAATTTGAGCTCAGCCTTTTACTATCTCTCTATCTCGGTCTCTCCCTCCCTCCTTCCCTAGTTTACCTTATAGGTTTTAAGATAATCTCACCTTTCATTTGTAAATTCTGCATACTTTCCAAACACTCCTTCCATGTTATTTCTAATAGGAATAAAACAAAACAAAATTACTTGCACCACGGACATTTACACAAAAAGACGAAGAACAAAGAACTTGGCCTTTGAATGACTCTTTCTTTCACTTTTAAATCCATGCTCATCCTTTCTAGTTCTTCTGAATCTTGTTTTGACTGTGGGCTTTCATTATGAACTAGCTTATCTTAGCTGACCTCTCCTTTCATTGCTGTGCTACTGTCCTCTTAACTTGTCTTTCACAAACTGATTACTTTCCTCCCTGTCCAGTTATCCATTTAACGCACAGCAAACTATTAATACAGGGGTGTCAAACTCGCGGCATTACGTTGTCATCACAGAACGTATCGTGACTGTTTTCTTCTTCACAAAAACCGGGGAAGGGCATGGCGAGCGTGTGATGCATCTGGCCTGTGGGCCGCGAGTTTGACACCCCTGTATTAATACATCCATCTTTTTAAACCAGCTGCAGTGTTGTGCCTTACCTCTATTTACATATGATTTTGCATCAGGGACTCCTAAACCTTTGCCATCACACTTTTGTTTACTATCTTCTTAAGGTACACCTCCCCTAAAAATCCAACACAAACACAAATGAACAATGAAAACAATACAATTAACATTGTGGAAAGGTGGATTTATTGTGACAATGTAATTACAAAGTTCTTCATTCTCCCCTGGTACACCTTACAGTTTGGGAAAGCCCATATTAATTCCCTCTCCTCCCCCTCCTTCTCCTTCTCAAATCCTTTTTTTATCTTCCAGGAAAAACAATGTATATGAATTTATTTCTGAACACCAACTAAGCTTTCCAAGAGATCTGCTCAGTAAAGCTATGGGGGGAAATGTACTTAAAGATGAAAATACTCTGGTAAGTACAATAATATTTCCTTAAGGCAAAGTTCCTCGTGTCTGCAAATGATGCCTCCAGATCCTTGCTGTCTCTTTCATCATCATCATCATCATCATCAGTAAAAAAAAGGCAACTAGAAATAACAACATAATTATAATTCATGTATTACCTCAAGTAACTTTATCTAGCATTGATATATTAAACATAATTGGGCTTTCATTGACATTTCAACTATATACTTAATTTGCGTTCAGATATCGGTTAATTAATTACTAGAATGGTATTTCCAAACCTCTAGTTTCTGGAGCTATAATCCAACCCACTGGAAAGGGAACACTTCAGAGAAAATGGCCTACTTAAGCTTGTTACAAGATTCAATTATCTTTATAAGTCTTTGATTAGTATTTAATATATTTGGTCTTGGTTTGCAGATGGTACTCATGTCACTCTTCTAGCTTGGCATCTCTTAAACATTTGCACAATATTTTTTTTATTTTGTTAAATTCATATGCCTGTTCTATTTGTCAATAAAGTTAAATCTAAAAAAAATGTAATGATGATATTATATTTAGGCTGTTGGCTTGAGCCCTGAGCTTGGCAAGTTGGTTGCAAACGTTTCATCGCCATTCGAGGAGACATCGTCAGTTAATTCAAAACGCACTGGCGATGTCTCCTCGAATGGTGACGAAACATTTGCAACCAAATTGTCACTCTCGGAGCTCAAACCAACAGCCCAACTACCAATCCGAGCTACTAATATTCAAACACATTTTGATGATATTATATATTAAGACATAAGCACCAGAAACACGATTCCTTTACAATTTCTACATTGGTGCCTCAAGAGGGACAGATGATGACTTAGAATTTTTCTTATTACGGTTACCAGTTCCAGAATTACAAAGTAATTACATCATGTCCTGCAGTTTCATATTCCTCATATGCATATTACTTATCTTGAAACAATTCTTATTTTAAGCAATTGGAGTAGGGAGACTCACTTAAGTTCTGTAGCTCCTAATATTCTGCTTTTTATAGCTTTAAGGATTGAGCAGACCTTCCTGGTAACAGGGACAAGTGAACTTGGGAGGAGAAAGAAATTGTAATGATAGCATGTTTGTTCTGACAACGTGTTATGCACAATGCCTGAAGTAATGCCATTAACTTCAACTCATATGCCTAGTGTCCAAATAAAAACAATGGATGGGTGGACAGGATCAGAAAGGAGGGAAGGGAAACTTTAAAAAAAAACGAACAGCAGCAACTCAGAGCAATAGAATGTATTGTTTTTGAAGGTTTTTTTTAATGTTTCAGGTATATCCTCTTGTTGATTTCCCTAATGCTGAGATCACACTGGCTTCACAAAGAGCTATTGCAGAGCATCATGGCCCACTCACCAGCACATCTCGCATCCTACGGCAGGTATATCAAAGCAGGACTTTTAAAACATGAATTCTACCCAAACTTTAAACTTATTACAGTACATTTGAGAAATTTGGAAATCCCAACACTATGTTAGAAGCAACAAGCAAGCAAAAATAACTGTTAGTGATACCCATGTTTTCCTGAAAATAAGACCATGTCTTATATTTTTTTGCCACCAAAAAAAGGCATCAGGTCTTATTTTCGGAGGATGTCATCCACTGACTAACCTCATTTGCGCGCATCATCCTGGTCTCCATTTTTGCTGTCAGAAGTCTTCAGGAACTTCTTTTCCTGTGGCTGGCAAGTCTTTCCTGAAGGCCTCTGCAGCTGATAACAGGGCTCCAGATCAATCCCGAGGCCTTCAGGAAAGACTTGCCGGCTGCAAAAGAAATGGGTCGGTGTCGGGGAGTGTGAGGCCTGGCTGCAACTGTCTGAAGGTAAGTAATAGAGCAACTTCAGCCCCCCTCCCCCATCTTAATTTTTACCTGTGCAACCTGGAGTGGGCGGGGTCTTAATTAGGGTTTATGTTGGGGCTATGGCTCATATTGGGTGCACATGTAAAAAAACAAGCCAGGACTTACTTTCAGGTAGCTCATATTTTCAGGGAAACACGGTATTTCACTGCATCTTCTGGGTGTTTGTAAGGAAGGAATGCACAATTCCTAAAGAATTCGTTATTGCAGGAGCCGAGGACCATGCAAATTGGGAGATCTCAATGTTTGTTTCTTTTATTTATAAGTAGCTAATTTAAGAAGTAGTGTTGGCAGATGGGGAACGTAACCTTTTTTTATCTACATACTTTTCCAAGAGAAATATTTCCCCAGTCTGGTTTCTGTGGAAGATTATAAATATTTTCACCCATTTTAATCTGGAGGAAATTTAGGTGGTTCATATGTGTCAAAAGCATAGTAAAAATAATACCAATAAGCATTAATCAGTTGCAAGAATGGCTCAAATGAAATATACGTTGGAATCGTTATTGCAATCATTAAAATGCAGTAGTAGCTAAAATGAAAGATATCTAAAATCTACTCACTTAAAACCCCTCACGCAATGATTGAGGCTGGAAACGTGCTGAATTTTGGCACACACATCTCACTAAAACAGGTGACTTTAACAATGACTTCTTGAATAAGCCAGAATTGGGTTGTTTATGCAACACATCAAGCCCTTTTCCCATGAAAAGGCATCTTCAGACTTTGCAAAAGGTACGGTAACAGGGGTGGGTTCTGCTTCTTTTTGCTGCCGGTTCGCTCAGGGTTGCGCTGTGTGTGTGCTCGTGAAGCACACGTGCGCATAGCAGTAAAAAAACTATTTTAAAAAATTAGCTCCTGTGCATGCGCAGAAGCAAAATCCAAGATGGCGGCGCCCACAGAGACACTGATGGAACCGGCTCCGTGACATCATCACGGAGTTACTACCGGTTCTATAGAACCGGATAGAACCAGTAGGAACCCACGTCTCTACGGTAAAGAGGCATAGCCGTTTCGAAGGCAAGAATGAGCCTTAGAAATTAAGATAATGTTGGAAGATAGGCATTAATCTTCCATAAATCCTTTGGAATAGGCCTTGTTTTCATCATAGATTGATAAATTAGATTAGATTAATACAGATTACAGATTAATAAAATCAGATGGAGTTGGAAATTTAGCAGGAGAAACCAGATCAAGAGAAATATACATGTTGTAGTGTTTCATTTATGCACCAGATGGCAGAGTGACTACACGATCAGAGAGCTCTTTCTTCCTCATAAGAGATTCACCCTCAATATTGCTCTTAAAAAAACCTTCTTGCCAAACATTTTAATTGAACAGTTGTTTAAAAATATACACTTTCTGTTTTCAAATGTCTCTCTATCATACAACGGAATGTGCTCATCATCCATATTATGTTAGTGTATAATCAGTTATATCATAGTTGCTCAATACTTTGATGTACATTAACTAAGAGGTACATTGAGAACTCAGAAATGTGGAGAAGAGGAATCCACGAATCTGAACACGAATACTATATCTTCTGCTACATGAAGAGATGACTCATCAACCTATCAGAAGATTCAGAATTAATTTGGAATAAAATCAGAAATGAGGTGATGAATATATATTAAATTAGATGGAGTTATTTTAGAAATCTAATCAGTTAAAGAATTAGTCACATATTACAGTTCAAGAAATTTAATTTTTCTGACACAGAGAGGTAAAGGTTTCCCCGCACGTGTATGCTAGTGATTTCCATCTCTTCCATTTCTAAGCCGAAGAGCCAGCGCTGTCCGACGATGTCTCCGTGGTCATATAACTGGCATGATTAAATGTCGAAGGCGCATGGAGCACTGTTACCTTCCCACCAAAGTGGTCCTTATTTTTCTTCTTGCATTTTTTACATGCTTTCGAACTGCTAGGTTGGCAGAAGCTGGGACAAGTAATGGGAACTCAATCCGTTATGTGGCGCTAGGGATTCAAACCACTGAACTGCCAACCTTCTGATCAACAAGATCAGCGTCCTAGCCACTGAGCCACCGCATCCCTCAGAGGGTACATAGTTGCATTTTATTTTGTGGTAGGATTTGCATGTTTTTTGTAATTATTATGTTACTATTGCCTTTATATCTCTTCCTCTGAGCCTAATGTAGTGTGCACACAGGTCTCTTCATTTTATACCCACAATAACAGAGGCAGTTGGACTGAAAGAGTGTGATTGGTACTGTGTCCCCTTGTGAGCTCTGCATTATCCTAATTACCCTGCCTGCTGTTTTTAATTTCTCTATTGTATTATCCCTTTTTAAAATATATTTTATTAAAAGTTTGTTTTCTTAACATAAAGTACAAATAGCAATAAAAACAATGGAAAAGGGGAAGGAAAGAGGATAGAGGAGATAATGTGAAGGGAAACGGAAAAAGAAATTTAAAAAAGAAGCAAAAAGCAATAACTTCCAACTTTTTCAGTGCAGTAAGATACGTAATAAAGTTATGGTATCAACTTTTTAGTTATACCAAACAGAAACTATTAGCCATTTCTTTTGCAGTCATCCATTTAATTGGCAAATCCAAATCCAAAGTTTTTTTTCTTTCTCTCTCTCTTTCATGCAGAGGCCCAGAAGCAGTTTTCAAGTACAGGTATTCCTTGACTTACAACCATTCATTTAGTGACTTTCTGAAGTAAAAACAAAAATATTTTTTTATCATTTTTCACACTTATGATCTTTGCAGCATCCCCATGATCATGTAATCAAAATTCAGATCGGTGGTGGGTTCTAAATTTTCTTACTGCTGGTTTGCTCAGGGATGTGCTGCAGCTGCGTGTGCGCTTCATGCGTGCGTGCATGCGCAGTGCTTTAAAAAGGCTTATGTGCAGAAGCAAAATCCAAGATGGTGGCGCTTATGGTGCTGCCAAAAGTACCAGCTCGGGGGCGTGGCAGGCCCGGGTTGCTAACGGTTTTACCAACCTGTGCTGGTAAGTTACTAACGGTTTGGTAGAACCGGACTGAATCATTAGTAACCCACCTCTGATTTAGATACTTGGAAACTGACATGCGTTTATCATGGTTGCAGTATTCCGGGGTCATGTGATCACCTTTTGCAACCTTCTGACCAGCAAAGTCAATGGGAAAGCCAGATTTACTTAACAGTCATGTTACTAACTTAACAACTGCAGTGATTCACTTAACAACGAAGGCAAGATTGGGTGTAAAATGGGGTAAAACTCACTTAACAGCTGTCTTGCTTAGCAATGGAAATCTGGGGATCAATTGTAAATTGAGGACAACCTATAACCCCAAAACTATTTACAATCTTGTCCCTAATGAATGCAGCCAGTTTTGCCATCTCTGCCATCTTTTCAATCCATTTCTCCATTATGGGAGTTATCGTTTCTTTTCATGTCTGGGCATATAGAATTCTTACAGCTATCAACATGTATAGCATGAAGTTCCATTTTTTTCTCCCATTTTTTAATCTAATAGTCCTAGAAGAAAACTTTCTGGTTTCCATTGTAAGTCCGTTTTTAAATCTTCTGATTTAAACCATGAATCTATTCCCAATGTTTCTTTGCCTTATCACATGTCCACCACAAGTTATAAAAAAATACCCTCCTTATGTTTGCATTGCAACTGACATTCAAAACACCTTTATACATCTTTGATATCTGGAGTTAAATAATACTGGTATATCATTTTATAGAAATTCACCTTAAGCTTATAATTCAACATTAATTTCAGTCCTTTAGTCCACATATTTTCCCATTGCTCTAATATTATATTAAAACCAAATTTCCTATAATTTCTCCATTATATTCTCAAGTCTAAACACATGATGATACTTGGTTGACCTTGTTCTGACTGTGTAGCTAAGCAGGTTTAAATCCTAGAAGAGAGAACTGGGAGATTGAAAAATGTGTGTTATGTATGTATGACCACTGAATATACAAGAGAGTGACTGCTAGGAAAGAATGATGTTGAGATATTTGGCCACCGAGAGAAAATGAATGAAGATCAAATTGCAAAACAAATATGTGAAGGAAGAGTGAATAATATGAGGAAAAGGGAGACTGGGGCAGTCATAATTGGGAAGAGATCCTAAAAAAGGACACTATAAAAAGGGAACAGCATACAGACATGGTGGAAGTGAGGATGGGTTGCAAGGATAGAAAGTGATGGAAAAATATAACTAAATTTTCTTAATCCCGTGCTTTTCAATTAGCAATTGCTCCTTAGAACTAAGGAGAAATTTCCTGACAGAACAATTAATCAGTGGAACAACTTGGCTCCAGAACTTGTGAATGCTCCAAAACTGGAAATTTTAAAGAAGATATTGGATAACCATTTGTCTAAAGTGGTGTAGGGTTCCCTGCCTAGGCAGGGGGTTGCAGAAGAAGACCTTCAAGGTCCCTTCCAACTCTGTTATTCTATTCTATTCAATAGCATTTAGGCTTTTATACTACCTCATAGTGCTTTATAGCACTCTATGGACAATTTACAATGTAAAGCATTATTTGCATATTGACCCCAACAATCTGGGTCCTCATTTTATCAACTTCAGAAATCTGGAAAGCTGAGTCAACTTTGAATCCCATCCCAAATTCTGTGGGCAAAGTTTGCCTGCAATACTGCAATTTAAACACTGCATGACCAGGAACAATTTCTCTGACTTACCCTTTTCCCCCCTTGCTTAGAATGCATTAGAGAGAGAAACCATTTTTGAACAATTTATTTAAAAATTGCATGGATGCGTCAAGACAATACCAGAAATAAATCTGGAGCTAGTCTTGGCATATTCGGGTCTTTTCCCGTGTAAGATTGAGAGTATCTTGGCGACATTTTGACGCAGTGTGTTATTTTCGGGAA
>JANHFT010002029.1:50298-62738 GCA_032467955.1 Pseudoxenodon macrops
CTCCCTCCCTTTCTTTCTCTCTCACTCACTCACTCTCTCTCCCTCCTTCCCTTTCTTCCTTTCTTTCTTTCTCTCTCTCTCTCACTCTCTTTCTTGCTCTCTCTCTCTCTCTTCCTCCCTTCCTTTCTTTCTCTCTCACTCACTCACTCACTCTCCCTCCTTCCCTTTCTTCCTTTCTTTCTTTCTCTCTCTCTCTCACTCACTCTCTTTCTTGCTCTCTCTCTCTCTCTTCCTCCCTTCCTTCCTTTCTTTCTCTCACTCACTCACTCACTCACTCTCTTTCTTGCTCTCTCTCTCTCTCTCTTCCTTGCTCCCACCCTCCCCCCTTCTCTCTTCTTTTAGCATGGGCATGAGTCATGATGACGACCACTTGTCCTGCGCTGGGAGATCTCACATCATGTCCGGAGAATGGGTGAAGGGCAGAAATCCCAGTGACCTATCCTGGTCTTCCTGCAGCCGAGATGACCTTGAAAAGTTTTTAAAGTAAGAACATTTGCTAACAGGCAAAACATTTGAATCATAATCAGTAGCCTTTTATCTTCTCTGTTGAAATAAGGAACAATTCTCAGTGACAGGTACGGAAGGTAAACTGGATCTGCTTTTGCATCCCGGCCTTCAGAACAATTATTGGCAGGAGAACAGAAGCTTTTATCAGGCCCAAATGTCAGCGTCTTGACAGCTCCTTGAAAAGTATCCTGGATTTGCTGTCATTTATTTATTTTTTACTTCAAATTCTGCCCGTATTTTGTGACAATAGAAATATGTCAGGGTGCTTGTGAATGGCTCTTTCAGTTGGGAATAGGTATCTGGTTCTGTGTTTTAGCAAGCGTTGGCAAAAATAACAGAAACCTGAGATTCTCCGGTGATCTCCCTCAATCTCCGAGCCAAGTGAAGGATCTACCTCCCCTCTGTGACTGTCTAGTAAAACTTATCTTGCATTATCATGTCACAACATCCAGCATTTCCGCACTTTGTACCATTGCCAACCCAGGCCCTGAGTGGAATGAAGAAACAGAGAACATGATTTTGCTTTTTGATGTGATAGCTGGAGAAGGTGTGATTAGATATCGTGTTCCAAGGATGTGTAGGAGAAGGAAGAGGTTGAGTGGCAATTACCGTATTTTTCTAAGATGCACTTTCCCCCGTCTAAAAGAGGCTGATAATTTGGGTGCTTCTTATACTCCGAATGTAGCTTTTTCAAAGCTTTTTTTCAGACCCAACGAGGCGAGTGAAGAGTGAAGCGATCTTTGCAGGCTTTTTTCATTGCTACACCCTTCAAAGAACCTTTTTTTTTTAGCCCTAAGTCTTTGCAGGCTTTTTTCATTGCTACTCCCTCTGAAGAACCTTTTTTTTCAGACTTAACCAGGTGCTAATGATCTTCTAGGCTTTGCATGCTTTTTTTAATTCCTTCTCTCTATCAGCTGTGCTTTAGAAGCTTTTTTCCAGTCCTAACCAGGGGATAAAATAATGTGCTAAAGCTGACCAAACTAAGGACGCTAGCCAGATGAATACCTGGTAGGCAGATGTTTTCCCCTATTTTCCTCCCCAAAAACTAAGGTGCGTCTTATACTCAGAAAAATATGGTATATAATATATTTTTATATGGAAAAAAACAACGATATAATAAAACCATCTTTTCTTTTGCTGTTTCATCAGATTAGGCAGAAAGCAAGCATCCTAAGATTTATCTGTATATAAATTTCAAACTGACAAGTAGAGTAGACAGGTGGATGAGGACTTCATAGTGTATCTTACAGCGATTGTAATTTCCAGAGATCAATAAGACATTGATACTTAAGTCCTAAACTCATTCATAAATATGTTTGTCTATGATGTTTCTTTAGAAAAAGCATGACTAATTATGAGATGTAATATTCCCCCCCGCCCAAAAAAAAGAAAAAGAAAAAAAGAAAAGAAAAATTCTGGTGTGAGTTCCAGTCCCAACTATGTCAGCGTCCCATATTCACAACGTAATTATTTTCACATATCATTGCAGAATAGCTAGGTGGAAGGGTGCAGTGGCTAGAGGTGGAGCTCTCGCCTCACAATCAGGAGGCTGTGAGTTCTATCCTAGGTAGCGGCAGATATTTCTCTCTCTAGACACAATGAGTAAATATCAGTTGCAAACTCTGCATTGACGACAGGAAGGGCATCCGGCCAGTAAACACTTAGCTCCGACTCCACCCCGATGCAAGGGATTACGGGGTCATTAAAAGAAAAAAACAAAATTGCAGAATTGCTAGGTCATATTTAGAAGTGAATGAATCTGCAGTACCCTGCCTTCCTTACTCATGATTTCAGGCCAATGACAGAAAGGATATGAATAAATGAATGCTTGGGGTTCACTGCTTTTTATGTAAACTAATAAGAAACTCAATTTGAGAATGCTGATCCAGTGCATGGGACCAAGAGGGAATATCCACAGGCTTAAGGGATCTCATTAAACTAAAATAATTAAGAGACTGGAGGCCTCGGTGGAGCTTCAAAAAACAGGAAGAGGACTGGAATGGATAAAAAGGCAGAATGATGCTTCGTTATAAGTCCCACTAGTTTCCTTTACAGCTTCTAAGTGAGCCATTGATGATTTTCCATATACGTAGCCCCTGTTATTGCAGGATTCATGATATTAACAATCAATTCAGGAAAAGCCTATGAACACTGTCCCACTTTAATGATTTTCCACTAGAGGGAAGCAATGACATAAAAACCTGTCTTTATTATTCATGGACAAGCACATATTTGTAAGACATTTTGCAAATCCACTTGGGATGTGAATGTGTTTGTGTCTGTGCTTGCATATTCAACTTGCATCTACATGTCAAGCGACTGTGCATATAAGCGTTCATATCATTCTTTCTCACATTTTTATATGATTATATACTGGATGCTATGATGTAATCCACAGCAGGCAGGGGGAAAAAATCCAAAATTCAGACAACAACAGAAAGCACATTGCAGATGTAAGTCCTGCAATATAAATAGTGTCATGTTTTGCGTAGTTTACTCAAAAGTAAATTCCACTGAATAAACTTTGCCCTAAAGTTAGCACACAGAGCTGTAATCGTAATTATTTCTCAGTTTAACTACTGTACATTGGATTTTGGCATCGTCTGCTGCTGTGCCTATTGGATAGCTGCATACAAATGCTAGCCTAGGATAACAAAATATAATTCTTATACTGGGACACCATATGATTGTGTGTCTAAATAAATAATTATATTGAAGCTTTGGCTCATACAGTATACTAAACAATGGCTGGCATTCATACCATGTAAGATATTAATTACTTAACTTAATTTTAGCCTAGTTGGTTGTTTATCATTTATTCTATCATTTAAACCTTCATAGTCACCCATTTTTATATGTCTCAGGGCAGCTAATATGGGATAAAAACCAGTATAGCAATTAAAATGAAATACCTACAGTGATACAATTCCACTTCATAGAACCTTGCTGTTCATTCCTCTTCATGGTTTTCTTCAAGGCAGGAAGTATTGAGGCTGTGGCTCTCTGGTGGAAGGTTGTCCCAAAAGGCTGTGTGAACGTAGCCCCAGAATCTGAATTGTACATTTTAGTCAGGAGATTCTAACCAACTATAAGGTTCTTATTCATGGTGCTGGGGATTCTCTCTCTCTCTCTCTCTGTCTGTCTCTGTCTGTCTCTCTCTCTCTCTCACACACACACAGAATTTATTTTAGAAGGTGGTTATGAATCATAATGCATTTCCAGGAAGGTGATACAGTATCTGAAGTTTAAAGATATGGATGCTGATTTCTAGATAGAACCTCAATGGGTAATTATATAGCAACAGTACTTAAACTTATCACTTCCTAGTGCTTTTACACATCACTCTAAGTGGTTTACAGAGTCAGCATATTGTCCCCAACAGTCAGGGTCCTCATTTTACTGACCTTGGAAGGATGGAAGGCTGAGTCAACCTTCACCAGCAAGGTCAGGATTGAACTGTTGGCAGTTGGCAGACTTTGCCTTGATTATTGACAAATGTATCTTGTCCTTTTATGTACACTGAGGGCATCTGCATCAAAGACAAATTCCTTGTGTGTCCAATCACACTTGGCTAATAAAAAAATCTATCCTATCCTATTCTATCCTATCCTATCCTATTCTATCCTATTCAATATTACATTCTAACCACTGCACCAACATGGATCTTATATATATATAGAATTGTTGTTTTGCAAGTTCAATGTCCTTTTTTTCTTACAAACTCTGAAGACCATCTAGAGCAGGCCTGTCAAACTGGCGGCCCTTGGGTTGGATATGTCATGCACAGGCCACACCCACCCTGGCTCCACAAAGGCAAAATACGTCACGATCCGGCCCATGACGTGATTGAGTTTGACAACCCTGATCTAGAGTGAGTCTCAGAAGTAAGAGAGGCTCTTCCAGATGACAACCTATGGAACCACTGCTGTCCATGTTTATATCTATAAGACCTGGCAACCTGAGAAGCTCCAAGAATAATTGAGCTTCTATTCCAAAGATCTCTACTTTTGGTGATATGGGCTGGGATACCTGGGAGGAGCAAGAAGGTCAAAGGTTATCCATCTAAATTATATTATTTTCAGAAGATTGCTTCTCAAATGTGATATTCCTGTTTGGAAGCTTTTCCATTCTACAGTATTATTGTGAAATATCTTTTAAAACTTCTAAAATGTGATTTCAGGCAATAAAGATGATACATTCATTATTGTGACTGATCTTGTAGTGCATGGTGTCTTGCTGTCTGCAATGAAAGAGCATTTACTGGCAAAAGACAAGAAACCAATAACTAATCTCTGGGTGGTTTTGACAGGATTAGAGAAAACAAATTTCCATTCTGCCTCTCTCTTCAAACGTGAGCAGCAAAAAAGTGCTAAGAACCCACCAATATTTTTTTAATATTTTTTTCTTGGAATGGGTAGATGATTTTCATTTTTATTAAATAACAATAAGCAGAATCTCCCTTGAATTGATACATTAAAATGCAGAAAGCGGGAGAGGGTGAAAAATCTAATTCCTTTTCCTAATTCCTGGAACATTAAAAAAAAAATCAAAAATATTTTCAAACTGTTCATAAACAAACAACATTTTGTTGTAGTTTTCAGGCTAAAGATTCAATAAAAACAATTTTATCCTACCTCATTCCTGCAGTATAAATTGTAGAGGGAAGGTGACACAAGGGAAGCATTTCTCTTTGTCCTATATTCTTTGGCACTCAGCAGGAGTGTTACCTATTGTGTGTGTGTGTATGTGTTTCTAAGCTTTATAAACTGAACCAGAAGAAGATCTTAACTGAGGGATACTCAAGGAAAGAACAAACTTAGCACTAAGGAGAAATTTCCTGTCAGAACAATTAATCAATGAAACAATTAATCAGTGGAATGACTTGCCTCCAGATGCTGTGGGTGCTCCAGTACTGGAGATTTTTAAGAAGAGATTGAATAACCATTGGTCTGAAATGGTATAGGGTATAGGGTTTCCTACCTGAACACGGACTAGAAGACCGCCAAGGTCCCTTTCAACTCTGCTATTCTTTATTCATGTATTGGAAGAGAATCTCTCTCTCCCTCTCTCTACACCGTCATCATCAAACTACGCAGATGTAATATTAGACTCTTGAAATTGTAGGATTTTATACTAGCAATACAGATGGATACAAAACCCTCACATCAATATGTAGAAAAATCCTGCAGCTTCTGAGATGAAGTGAAAATGTAAATTAAATATATCTTGTGTGTTGGTCTCCTCATCGAGCTCTGAAATTCTTCACATACTGACCTCCTGACTTAGCTCATTTTTGCGGGGAAAAATGCCATGAATTAGATGTTTTCTTAGCTTTCCAAAGCATAGTGGGTTCCCTCCTAGTCCCAATTGTCCAGTAAATAGATACATTTAAGGAATTTTTGCATTAACAATGTGGTCTACCCTGTCTGAAGAGTGCCTTTATTAATCTCAATCAAAAATCCCATTTTAGGACATGACTGCAGGCTAATCTATTGCCATATTTGGCTTTTTCCTTGTGGAGTTACACATTTTCTTCCTGGTAAAGTAGAAAAACATGTTTACATCATCTTCAAAGCATCTGATTGAAAAACTAAGTCAATTTTTGCATCCTGGCTAACCCACCATTTATTGACATGACAGGTCAAATTGCCCAATTGAGTCAAATGTCATATGCCTATCAAAAACCCAACCAGAAGCTGACTTTATAAAATCACATTGCTTCTTTATATATTGTTGTTGTTATTATTACTGTTACCTCCATTATCATCATTTTTGGCTTTCACAAAGTAAAAACATTATATCACAAAACATTGTTTCCTGATATGCCCTATTTCCCTTTCTGCCAGCTGTGTATCTTTTCAAGCTAAGCAACCAGGATAATATTTAAAGAATATGTACAAGAATTCATTTAAGCTTTCTGTTTATAAGCCTTTTAAAAATACTGTTTCTTCTTCCCTTCCATTAATCTGAGATAACTCTAAGTAATTATTTTTATATAATACAGGAAAAAAATACAGTTTGATATTGAAGAATAGGAGTAATTTTATGCAGCATATGCTTTAAAACCAAGTAGGATAGTAATGTATCAAAATCAGACTTTAGTTTCATTCAGAACCCAATTTTTATATTATTTTCAGGCAGAAGAATAAGCTATTATACAGGTAGAGTTTTCAAATTTACAGTATGTTCAAAATGCAAGAAGCTATCATACCTTTATGCTCTCAGGCTAGGCAGCATCTAATAAAAAAGAAATGGCAGATAGAGAGAAATGGATTGCTTATTAAGATTCCTATTAATACAGGAAGAGGTAAAACCTAAGTCAAGAGAATAACTGCAGAGGGATAGAGCTGAAAATGGTTTTCTTATACACAATTAAGAGAAAGCTTGAATATTGACAAACAAGTGATTGGAATTAATCAAGAATCTGAAAATTAGTTAAGTGGAAATAATGAATTGTATAAACTTCTATTAAATGTATAAGCTTTCATGAAACTGAAGGACAAGTTGAGAATTGTACATAAAATTGTATCATATGAATATAACATAAAGGTAAAGGTTCCCCTGCACATGTGTGCTAGTCATTTCTGGCTCTAGGGTTGGTGTTCATCTCCGTTTCTAAGTTGAGGAGCCAGCACTGTCAGAAGACGTCTCCATGGTCATGTGGCCGGCATGACTAAACGTTGAAGGCGCGAAGTTACCTTCCCACCAAAGTGGTCCCTATTTTTCTATTTGCAGTTTTTACATGCTTTCAAACTGCTAGGTTGGCAGAAGCTGGGACAAGTAACAGGAGCTCACTCCATTATGCGGCACTAGGGATTCGAACCGCTGACCTTCTGATCGACAAGCTCGACGTCTTAGCCACTCAGCTACCATGTCCCCATATGAGTATACTATACAAATAGACAAATTGGAGAGACTGTGAATAAATGGGTTGAAATTCATAATGCTTTATAATTTGTATAAAACAATGTACTTTTTGGTATATGACACTGGAAAACCTATGAAAGGTGCATAAGCAATGTAGGAAATGTGAAACACGTGAAGAAACATTTTACCTTGCATGGCAGACTTGTAAAAAAGCTATAAAATTCTGGATGCAAATGCATACAGTAAGTACAATGATACAAATAAATCTTAAAGATGAATGTTGAAAAGAAATCAGGACTTTTCTTATTGGGACTTATGGATAACCAATTAGAAAAAAAACTCATAGAAGATTGTTTTTATATATGGTAACTCTGGTCAGACTATTATATGCATAAAAATAGGGGAATGGTGGAAATCCACAACGGAGGAATGGGCTGAGAAGATGTTGGAACTGTAAACAATGGCAAAACTGACTTGTGTGGTCAAGGCTAAAACAAGTACTTTTTTAAAAGACTGGAAACTTTTACAGTCTTTGCTATAAGACAGAGAAAAGTGAAGTGATAATTTATGGATTTGATAACTGAAAAAGGACCAAAAAAGTGCTTCAAGATTTTTTTTGTAAAACTAAAGAAGGAAATCAGATAACAAGTTTGTTAATTTCTATTGTAAAGAAGATTTTATAATAGAAAGCTTTCAGACTTCTGTTCTCTGTTAATTTTCTTTTTTCTATTTCTTTCTTTTTTGTTGTTGGTTGTTTCCTGCGCTTTTTCCTCTACTCTTTATTTCTAATTCTTCTATTTAATCATTTTAGATTTGTCTTTTATTTTTTGAAAAAAAATCTTTAATAAAAATTATAAGCTGTCATATTTTGGTCTGGCTCACCAATAATCAGACACGCACCTAAGAATTTGTATTACAGAGTAGGCTAAAATACATTTCCTTAACCAACCTTATCACATTGCTTCTTCCTTTTCCAAGTCCAGCTTTACTACGTAGCTAAAGGAAGAAATGGGCTTAAAATTACTAATGAACACATATTTTGCTTTTTGCTCTTGGATGCTCCTTTCTGTAACATTTGCCCACCCCTTAGGGAAAGAAGCAGGGGTGAAATCCAGCAGGTTCTGACAGGTTCTGGAGAACTGGTAGCGGAAATTTTGAGTAGATTGGAAAACCGGTAGTGAAAATTTTGAGTAGTTCAGCAAACTGGCAAATATAATCTCTGGCTGGCCCCAGAGTGGGATGGGAATGGAAATTTTGCAGTATCCTTCCCCTGCCACGCCCACCAAGCCACGCCCACAGAACCGGTAGTAAAAAAAATTGGATTTCACCATTGCCTCAAAGGTCCCTTCCAGCTGTATTCTAAATGACATGGTCCATCTGGAGATGTCACTGAAGGAAAGAAGAGCATTTTATTAATCAATATATTTTAGTCCTAGAGAAGGAGGCTGTGTTTGGATTTTCTCCCTGAGACATCAAACTTTTCAACATGTCTGACATCACCGTAGATGTTGAACAAACCCAACCCAGCCCTCTCTAAGATGGCCTCTCATATTTACCTTTAAAAAAACAACAACTAAGAAGTACCTCATCCTAAGTCTTCAATATGGAATCAGTCAGTAGATCCACGTGGCATCTTTGCACCTGCATTTTAGAGTGCATAAGAACACTGTACCTCTTAAGGATATAAAGTTGAGGAGAAAAAAAAATCTACAGCTAATGAGTGACAATGATTTCTTAGCAGAATTGCTAGCTATGGTTGCTAGGAAATGAAACCCGGGGCATCTGAGAGAGTATGGTTAACCTGGGCGCTCTAGGAATAAATCTTTCTGTCTTTCTGTTGTCCATCTATTTTCATTCCGGAAAGCATGTTTTGTGTTTGGCTACAACGTTTTGTGATAGTGATAGTACCCAGGGCACGTTGTTAACATTACATCTCTCCTTTGCATCTCACAAACACACACCCAACAAAATTGAGGATACCGGAATAACAGAATAGAATAACAGAGTTGAAAGTTGACCTTCGAGGTCTTCTAGTACAACCCCCTACTCAGGCAGGAAATTTCTCCTTAGTTCTAAGTTGCTCCTGTCCTTGATTCAGGGGTGGGTTCTGTTTTTTTTTGCTGTCGGTTCGCTCAGGATTGTGCCGTATGCACCTGTGCGTACGCAGCAATCAAAAAATAGCTTCTGCGCATGCGCAGAAGTAAAATCCAAGATGGTGCCACCCACAGAGACACTGATGGAACTGACTCCATCATGTTATTGCCAAGCTACTAATGGTTCTGAAGAACTGATTAGAACCGGTAGGAACCCACCACTGCCTTGATTAGGTTCCATCTTGATCTTGATGTAGATGCTGTAG
Organism: Pseudoxenodon macrops; assembly: GCA_032467955.1. Taxonomy (NCBI): domain Eukaryota; kingdom Metazoa; phylum Chordata; class Lepidosauria; order Squamata; family Pseudoxenodontidae; genus Pseudoxenodon; species Pseudoxenodon macrops. The sequence continues at coordinate 60,032 of JANHFT010002029.1, forward strand.
CAAGAGGTAAACATGGATTTCATGTATCGTTAGGTCCAAGGAAACACATCATTTGTTGACAGAGTTGGACTTGTTCCATATTCTACCCAGCTATATTCTTTCTTTACCTCTTTCCCCCTTTCTTAATGTGCTAATTGTAAATCAGTGTTACGGTGACTAACCATTCTTTTTGTAGTATTAAGCCTGGCACTATTTTTAGGTCATTTCCTTCAGCTGAGATAGTATTCCTTTACCTTTACTTTCCTCCTCTTCCTCCTCCTCCATCATCAGATGTGCTTTAAATTATAATGGTGGCATGATCGGTCCCTGTAACCGAAACCTAGATTCAACTATTTTTAGTAGACATCCAGATCCCTTTAATAATATAGGAACTCTGGCAGGTTAAAAAGTGATCTCTCTCATTCTTTCCTTGCACTCGAATTTAATCTGTCATTCTTTGCCAGCAACACACACAGGACAGAAAGAGTCAGAGGATCATTATGAGAGTGGAAAAACCACGGTTAATTTGGCATCAAAAGGTAATAGGATAAGGTCTTGGAAACTCTTGCCTATTGTTCTGTAGAATTAATTTCAGCAGGCTAGATGCTTCTGGTGACTGATATGAACAAGATATGAACAGGCTAATTAGAAGGGAAAATATGCGTTTAGTATGATATAATAAACTCTTTGCCCTTCCCTTCCTCATTCCCCCTTCTCTTTTCCTTGCTCACCCTTCCCCCTTCCCCCATTTCCCTCTTCGCCAGTGGTGAAATCCAATTTTTTTTACTATTGGTTCTGTGGGCATGGCTTGGTGGGCATGGCAGGAGAAGAATACTGCAAAATCCCCATTACCTCCCCATACTGGGACCAGCCAGAGGTATTTGCCAGTTCTCTGAACTACCCAAAATTTCCGCTAAAGGTTCTTCGAACTACTCAAAATTTCTGCTACCGTTTCTTCGAACTACTCAAAATTTCCGCTACTGGTTCTCCAGAACCTGTCAGAACCTGCTGAATTTCACCCCTGCTTTTACCCCTTCCCTTCCTGATAAAAGAGCTAATTATATCACCAAACAGAAAGTAGCAGAACTTCCCCTATGGAAGTTTATTCATGTTTAATTTTCTAACAAGCTTCTTTATATCCATTTTTTTTTTACAAAACTCTTCATCAATGATGCAATGAATATGAATTTGGGTAAAACTCCAGGAGACAGTGGAGGGCAGAGGGACCTGGCATGCTATGCTCCATGAAGTTGTGAGGACACAACTTAGCAATTGAACAACTCCAGCAGTGAAGTGGAAATACTGATAAATATTCAGCATGAGACAGGCAGAAGAGAATTGGGGAGAGGGGATTGGTAGACCTACGGCTGGAAAACTGCTTTGAAGAAACTAACCCAACTGTGAAAGAAATGAACGCATTGGAGCAACAAGTGAGATGAGACTGACTTGGACTTCATTGGAGAGGGTTGTGGGATGACTAAATACTGAGATTTCCATTGCTAAATAGTTTGTAAGGTAAGAAGCACAGCATTCAATTATTAAAGAGCATCAATCTGCACACTCTAATGTAGGGCAGTTGAATGTTGCTGCAAATTAGGGCTGCAAATTTCCAGACATCCATTAGATGGCAGCAAAGAGGTTCAGAAAACAACTAATGGCCTTCTGACAATCAGCTGGATTCTTGTCCCTCAGCTCTGGTAGATCTGCAAAGACATATATGACACCTAATGGGATGGTTAATCAGTCACCGATGAGCTCCATGTATTTAAAAATATATGAAGATTATTTATGTTGTTAAATATTTGTCTATTTACTATTGCTTATTTGGTTCATGTTTTCCAAATCCATCAGTTGAGAGTTGACTGTGCTGTTAGGAGTGTCGGGTGAGGTGACATTGATCACCTTTTCCATCATAATTGTATCTACCGGATCTCTGAGTTGAGGATTTGTTAGGTCAAAGGACCTGTAGGTGTTCATCCTAAACACTTGAAATTCTTCAAAGTTTAGTTTACCTGAACTTTGTGTTTAGAGTTTAGGAACATGTAGGTGGGATTTGTTGTGCCTGCATGTTCACCACTTTATTAGGTATTCATTGAGAGGTGCATAACTTCAGACGTTCAAACATCAAAGCTACATATTGCATCTAAGTGTGATGGACCACAATGAAGTGGCAGTTTCCCAATAAGGATGAAGCACTTTCTAAAGGGGTGGGGCATGACAAGAGACAACATAGCCTGGATCTGCATCAAAGAAAAAGATTTAGGATAGCTGCCTCCTAGAATCTTCCTGGTATATCCATTAGGGTTAAAGCAGGGGTCAGCAACCTGCGGCTCTGGAGCTGCATGTGGCTCTTTCATCCCTCTGCTGCTGCTCCCTGTTGCCTGTTGGTTCCACAATTGATAGGGCTTTTGGTTAGGACAGGTAGAGGAAAAAGGACGCCACACTAGGAGGAGACTCTATGGTGGGGGAACTGGATTTCCGGTCAGCAGAGGAAAAAGGACGCCACACTAGGAGGAGACTCTATGGTGGAGGAAAGCGGATTTCCGGTCGGCTGCAGAATTGAACAGGGGGCTTCCGGTTAGGACCTTTGTGGCTCTTTGAGTGTTTAAGGTTGCTGACCCCTGAGTTAGATTAACAAGAGTGTATGGAATTTACCGTATTTTTCTGAGTATAAGATGCACCTTTTCTCCCCCTAATTGGGGCTGATAATTCAGGTGCGTCTTATACT